>JABXWE010024650.1:0-11053 GCA_014611495.1 Limonius californicus | reverse complement strand
TACGTGTATGTCACCATCGATCTGATCATAGTTTTATAAATTCGCAGTTTCACTAGGCGTGAAAAAACTTTGCTCATTATAAATTTGTTTAGCCTGCATGCATATTTGGTTCCATTCATTAGTATTTATTACTAAGCAATATGTACAATTGCGGACGCAAAAATGAAAATACCAACATTAATCTAGCGTTCGTTTTTATTAATTTTAAACATTGTAGCCGGCCTCGGTAGTCTAGTGGTTAGCGCGTTTGCCTTTAGATCCGAGGGACGCGGGATCCAACCTGGCTGAGGTCGGTGAGATTTTTCTAGCGGGGAAAAATCTGAAAATGCGCCTTCTGTCGGATAAGAAGTAAAGCCGTAGGCCCCGTGCCACTACGATGTGTGACACGTTAAAAATCACTACTGGAGTTGAAATTACCCCAGATAGGCAAAATTCTTAGTTAGGGTGTACAATGGGCCATATGGCCTAAGTGCATAGAGATGCATGGAAAACCGCGTCCTAGATCTCGCTCTTTCAAAGCAAGCAAGCAATCGTGTCTTTCTAGGCTGATTTAAATAATGTCACAAATTCAGAGGCGTCTCATTAGAAAGGTCAACATTTTCAAATTTATTTCATTATAATTATTTAAAAAGTTTCATTAAAATAGTGGAAACGTTAAAATTAAATGTAAAATATATTGAACAGAACTATAAACTCACCATTTGCTATCTGCTAGACACTGATAGAACCAAATGCCTAACATAATTTTCATCAAGATGATGCACGCTTCCTGTATCCCCTCCCATAATTCTCTATTTCTAGGTCTAATCTGCCGAGAATGAATTCTTTCTAAAAGAAAAGCCCGTAAGTTTTCAAGTGGATTCAAATCGGGTCTTATTGCAGGCCATTCCAATAAATTTACCCCGCTCTCTTGAATCCAGTCTTTAACAATTCTGGATGTGTGAACAGTGCAATTATTCTGTTGAAAAATGAAATTGTTTTCTGGAAATCTTTTAATAATGCTTGGTCTCCTGTTAAGACTATTTTCTATATTGAAAGTCCTTCGACCTTCTGCGCCCATACGTTAACCGAAAACCGACCACCATTATTTGAACTACGAACGTATCTTTCGTTGATTTCTGGGTCTATATATCTGTATTCTACCATTATTGCGAGACTGAAAAACCTTCTCGTCCGAAAGAACAACCCTACTTCAGAAGTCATCATTTCTATTTAGATCTTAGAGTGAAAATCCTACTCTAATTTCTTTATGCACTTCAGTTAAATATTCTTTTCTTTCAGCTGCGCGGTTAATTAAACCAGCTTGTCTTACCCGTCTGCGTGCAGTTCTAACCGAACTTGGAAAATCTGTTACCTCTCGCCCTACCACTGCTGTGGAGAAGGGTGCTTGCGTAATATAATTTACCTAATTTACCTATGCAGCATCTTCTTCTTCACTAGATGCTTTTGGAGGTCTAGATCCAAAAAGACGTGCAAAATCGTATTGCTTATACCATCTGCTTTTAATTTTGGAGATGGAGCTGTAACTAACATTTGAATCATCATCTACGCGTCTTAATAACCAACCTTCTTCTAGTTTTGATATTGCTCTTACTTTTTTTATATCACTTAAATTCTGGACAAGTTCACACTTTTGAAATGAATTTATTGTGATATTGACAACCAATTGTAACAATAAAACAACGAAGTGCCAACTATGATTCGATGACACGGATGCTTGCTTGCTTGCTTGCTTTGAAAGAGCGAGATCTAGGACGCGGTTTTCCAAGCATCTCTATGCACTTAGGCCATAGGGCCCATTGTACACCCTAACTAAGAATTTTGCCTATCTGGGGTAATTCCAACTCCAGTAGTGATTTTTAACGTGTCACACATCGTAGTGGCACGGGACCTACGGCTTTACTTCTTATCCGACAGAAGGCCCATTTTCAGATTTTTCCCAGCTAGAAAAACCTCGCCGACCTTGGCCAGGTTCGATTCCGCGTCCCTCGGATCCAAAGGCAAATGCGCTAACCATTAGACCACCGAGGCCGGCGATGACACGGATACTTATTTCTTTCTTTCTTTCTTCATCAATTCCTCTTTTCCTTAAAGTGTCGAGGTTCCCTTTCATACATTCAGGATTAATTGAAGGTGATGGGTCCCATTTGAACTTGCATCACGCTCCTCCCGCTCCCCTCATCTACATTCGCTCTATCCATTTTCACTATTTGTGTTAATAGTGTGTAATATGTTTGTGTTTTAAAAAAATTGATAATTTATTACTACTCTTGACTGTAAGTTTATCACCCATCTGGATTATGATATTCAGGTGTACGGTATGATATCTCATTCAATGTAAGCTTTTTAGATAGATAATTTAGTACTTCATTACATATCTAAGATTATTTAAATAACAATGAGTAAGTTGCGGATGCAAATATATTTACAATATCACTCACTTAACTAATGCATAAAGTAATATCGTTTATAATGACTCAACGTTGGACAATTCAACGGATACTTATTTACAGAGGAAAAAATTAGTGTTTCCATTTTTTTTGTCTCCAGTTGTACAAGCAAACCTAGATCTAAACATACATATTTAGGAAATGCTTCCTTTTCAGCCAAATGGCACTGAGCCATTTGTGACTCATTGAATTAAAAGTCTCTTAAAATAACAGCAATAAACTTCTACAATTATCAAATGTAGCAGCAAGCTAAATAACGTTAAAGTTAATTTTAGTAATTGATTGTCTATCCCTTAAAAGACAGCGCGACGTATAATATAATAAGTATAATAGTTCTTATATTCCAGATCCTTTGATTATTTACAAGTATTTAAAGCGATATAGAATAGGAGTTAAGCCACTACACACTTTACAGAAAATAGTAATTATTTAGTACTGCAAGTTCATAAAAATAGGTAGTAAACCGTACACTAAAAGAGCCTCAAGTTGAAAGATAAAGACATTTTAGATAATACCCGTTGTTGATGTTAGGTAATAACAGCAACAATTTAGACATGCTTCTCTGCCACGTGACTTCAGTAAGGTGAACGTAGATATCAGAGTTGTTACATAAAGTAAAACTGCTTTCATAAATCTCTGACAGTAAGATAAATATCTTCGCTGGTGGTTTTCCCTACGAAAGTGCGAAAAGATTCCTATAATTTGTACTCAGGAATTGTTTGACTGAATTTTTTTGAATTAGAATCAATAATGAACAAACATCATCTCAAAATTTAATATTTGTAAATATGATAATTTTTTATTTTTCGTAAATCTGAATACGTCAAAGTAATTCCGCGTGACAGCAGCGGTGTTTACTTTCCTTAAAATATTTTATTGAGTTTGCATAATCTTTTAGATCGTTCTGAATATTTTAGTTTAATTTAGTCATACCTTACCATTTTAACGTTAACGTTGTTTTGTGAAATACCGCTATTCAGAGTCAATGATTACGAAGAAGACAAATGAAAAGGCAGCCAATTATTTCGAATACTATAAAGGGAGGTTTGAAGCATACAAGAATAACAGACGAAATCTAAAATAAATTTAAATTGAATTTGCCCGTCGTGTTGTGGTTTCAAATAAACACACAATTTGTGTGAATCAACTTGCTTTAACTGGGAAATCAAATCAGAAATTTAACAGTTCTTTGGCTACAATAATTTGTCCAAATAAATTTCAGTTACTGTTATGTTATTCTTTACAACTGAATAGCATTCGTTTACATTACACAAATGAAAAGCAATCCAACTAAGGGCAATTGTTAACTAAAAACAATACATCTAATATCAAATTTCTTGAATTGGGAGTTAATGAGATCCTTAGTAATTGACTTTTACAATGAAAGCTTTCTGCGTATTAAAATTTTTAAGTAACATTGCAATTTATACCTTGCTAATTTACAGAGCGTAGTTGAATTTCAACATTTTTATACACTCCTTGGAATCTACTTGGAATCTTATTTAGAGTTTGTAATTATAACTTCAGATGGCAGTAGTTACAACTGTAAACGCTGTATTGAAAAGTGTAACAATCAGAAAGGGAACATATTTATGCATAATCATAAAGATATTGACACGTTGCAGCACGTCTTACTTTTCTTTTTAACTATTTCTTTTCATAATTATATCTAAGCTGGGTGGAGCTATAGGATATATAAATAATGTGCCCAGCACACCGCTGTTTTCAGGTTTAAAGTCGAATTGTATATCAAAACGTTAATACCGTTTTAAAACACGTGATGTAAAACCAAATATTGAAATTAGATAAGATAAATTAATTTTCAAATTTTTTAAATGCAATCCCTTTGTACTGGTATATTTCTTCATTCGTTTCATATTTCTATATACCGGGTGATTTAGAGGAGAGTACGAGCTTACTATTCGAAAAATAGGCAACCCAAGATACATATCACAAGGTACTGTTATATCTAAATTTTTATTGACGGTATTATGAATCAGTGATGGTATAATTGGCATTGTAATCTGCTCAACTCTTAAATACGGTGTGAATGAAAACTACTATGTCTTATTTATAAATATATTTTAATAATAATAATAGACAATTTCAACAGGTATTTATTTTTGCTTGATATGTATTTCGACAGACAAGATGTCATTTCCAAAAGCATTTAATGTAGTAAAATTTGTAGCTAGGGTAAGAGCACACTGGATGTTGATTTCGGACTTGACTCAGGCCTTCTATGTTAGCTGCAGTACTTAGAGCTGCTTGGAAAACCACGTCCTAGATTTCGCTCTTTCAAATGAATCAATCAATTAATCAGGTCTTGTATTCCGACACTTCTAATACCGGGGAACTTATGAGCTCAATTTGCTCATTCATTAAAAGTGTATTTGTTAAAGTATTGTCACGCCTATTAAATTCACATAAAAATGATACCATAAATATTAGCGAAAAAGTCCAAACCCCTCTTACTACTACGCCACTGCTCTGTAGATGAATTACCAAAAATGATTATGTTAGCATCCCGGTGAACTCAATCGAAGATGGGCTGAGTTCCAATAAAAAAAAAGAATAGGCGCCACCGACTTCAAAGTTACTAACACAATCCTAGATATAAAAAATTAGAAAAGTCGGATTCTCAGGTCCAGCATTCACCTACCTTTCTTTCTGTAGTAGTTCTCGCTTTAGTTAGATATACAAAATATTTTCGTCATAAATGAAAAGACAAATTGCCACAAAATGAAAATTTAATATTCAACTAAGAACCTCCTGAATTCGTTTTAATACAAAAAAAAATCTTAGTGAAGCCAATTTTACGTAGAGTTAACCAATTACCCTGCCGAAAACAACTCACACAAACCCTAGATAATTATTGCGTATCGGTTACCCACACATAAATTAATAAACTTAATAATCAAAACGCATGCCGCCCGAAGAGATCTCCACGATAAGGCGAGCGATAAATAAACAATATAATTAATTAGACCCAACTTGAACTACAAGACGCAATAATACACGACGGTTGGAGTACCCTGTATATAACAAAACCACGTAAAATTGCCGTACTATTACAACATCATAACAAAATGTATAATTTCCCCAATATTATAAAGTTCAGATATTTACGACGAATAATAATAATAGATAGTTAATTATTGCTACGAAATTTTGAACAAGTTATAAATAAATCAAATCTTATTTTGGAATACAAAAATTACACTTCCCTTGAACGCAGGTCTGGGAAGAATGTGACCTCCAATCACAGGTGTCAGGGGAAATCCAGATGTCCTGCTGTGAAGTGGATCGGGATATGCGTGAAACGTAAATTTTCTGACCGTTATCACTTCCAATTCTTATATGGACGGATTAATTGTCCCAAACTTCGTGCCTAAATTTTATTGAGATACAAAAGTTAGCCAACAGATCCAAGAGAACAGAACAAGACAAATGCCCGAAACAAAACTCACCAGATGCTTTTTATACTGGCAAAACAGTAGCTTCTCAACTGTGGTATATTATATCGGAAAAACTTCTTGAGTTTATCTTCCAATCGAAGACACAAAACTCTTAAATGGCGTAGATTTTAGAATGGAATAAACTTCCCTATCATAACGACTAATTTCAATCTACGACACAAAAATACCTCCAGAGAAAACAATCGTAGTAGCTTGAACAACGAACTACGTGCAACTCTCTTGAATCCCAAAATCTCCCCTCAAAATTTGAAACTTGGACTCGCCCAAAATTCTACAGGTCTACCAGCTTCGAAATATATATATTACTACAATTGGGGATATCACCATACGCAAAACGAGTTGTCTAAAAATCAGGCGTAAGAAACGTTACAAATTCCCCCCCTCCCACCAAATATTTCGAAGATCAACACTACGGCCAACACGAGAAAATGAAAGATAGAAAAATCCCGGAAGAGAAATAGTTAACCTTGCTATCAAAACATCCGACGCCCAACCCGCATACTGAAGATAAACCCAACCCGAACAAATATCAATCGAAAAACCCCCAACGAAAATCCACAACCCAACCCCACACAAAACACAACTATCTGGATGGCCGAGAGGAAATTCTTCCCAAAACCAAGGGTACGAGAAATACTACTAAAGGGATCGAGACAGTTCCTCGCTGCCAGATGGAAATGCTGCGCCGCTGAACTGCTCTTCAACCTATCGTAGCACACCCCTAACAATGGAAATGTTCAAAACTCCCCTCCCCCCACTATACCATCCAAATACCCAACCCTAAGACAAAATCTTCCTTTCGGATACACTAACCCACGAGGTGAAAGGGAACCCCAACAGATATAGGACTGTCAAACTAAAAACCCAAAATGATTACCCCCCAACCCGGTAAAATTTCCCAAACAAACACAAACTAACAATCGGAGAAGTCCAAACTTCTTTTGACGAACCCGGAGAGAAGCGAAGAACTCCAAAAAGAGAGTCACAGACGACTAGAAAGCGACAGACAAGAAAATTTCGTTTCATCCCTCTAGATTCATTCCGTCTTCGAGGCCACCGGAGAGCGCGAAAGCAAACCGAGGTAACTCTCCAACTTCATCTCTCATTCATACCAGACTAAAGACCCACAATCATACCAACAGAGAAAAGAAGGAAGACCAGAGAATAAAAGGAAAAGTAAAGAATGAAAAATTAGGAGGAAAAGCATCAGGGCTGGCACTACCAACGGAACGAGCCACCATATACGGAACAAGATCTTAAAAACTGGACACTCCAATTACAAAATTTCAACAAATAACACACATCGCCAACCTAAACGTTCAGGGATCATTGCTAATATCATCACGAGGAAACGAAACAACTAGAATCTCAATCTCAACCACCGACACAGGAACCAACAATCAAACAATTCTCCAGCTAACCAACTGATCAATCAACCAACCAATAATCCACCAACCAACACAACAACCAATTATCCGGCTAATCCACCAACTACCAACTAACTATCCAACCAATCAAACCAACTAATTAACCGGATAATCCACCAAACGTCAACCAACTACCAACCAATCAAATGATCAATCAATCAACTGAGAAATGTTCAAAGACGAGATGTAAATGCCTGAATATAGTGACCTTCCCTTCAATGCTCAACCAACCACCCTAGAATCCTATAAGGGAAAAGAAATAGATGAAAAATCCCTTTTTGTGACCTTCCCTTCAATCCCCAACCAACCACCCTAGAATCCTAGTCATCGTCCGACGAAGGTTCATGGTGCGCCTTGAGATCTTTTGCGGGCCAATTTCCTTTAAAGCGACCATCCGCATCTACTAATTCGAAAGTCCAAGGAGAAAGTTTCTTCTTGATCTTAAAGGGTCTAACATACTTCGGAGCTAACTTGGCGGAGTAATACTTATACGCACTCGATAACAATTTATTCCGATGCCAAACCATTTGTCCAGGAAAGTAACTAACATCCCTACGGCGTAAGTTGTAATTCTTCTTACTTTTCTCGTAGGCTTTCAATAATCTGATGTGTATGTTCTTATAAAGCTTCCGAAACTCTTTAGATCGAATGTGAATCTTGGCCACATCACGCTTGATCTCGACGTCTTCGTCTTCTTCTAATTCCTCATTGTTCTCCTCAACATTGTCTCCATCCAATATTATTTCTCGACCAAAGTTGATAAAATACGGCGTTAATCCTGTCGATTCATGTTTCGCAGTTCGTAAAGCACAAGCAACTTTTGGCAAATATTTATCCCAGTCTCGTTGATTATCAGAAAGATATGATGAGATTGCTGTTTTCAAAACTCTATTAACCCTCTCGGTCGGATTGGCCTGTGGATGGTATAATGCAGTAAACTTGACTTGAACTCCATAATTATCAGTCAGATTTTTAAATTCTTTGCTTCGGAATTGTACTCCATTATCGACGACAATATATTTCGGTACCCCAAACAATAAAAATACATCCTCCTCCAAATGTCTAATGATGGCAGGAGTAGTAGCAGAATGCAGAGGAAAAACTAACGGAAATTTACTAAAGTAATCGGCGACAACCAAAATATATGAGTAACCACGCTTTGAGCGAGGCAAAGGACCAACTAAATCTGCTGAAATTAATTCCCAAGGTTTAGTAATTTGCGGTCTACCAATCATCAGTCCTACGGGTTTCTTTTGTTCTACCTTGTGACTAATACAAACGGAACAGGAGCGAATATACTTAGCAACACTATAACGCAATTTTGGCCAATAATAACGTTGAGAAATACGAGCGATTGTTTTCGTAACTCCTAAATGAGCTGCTGTGGGAACATCATGATTCTGACGAATAATTTCTCTACGTTGACTATTAGGTACAACAATTTTCCACGATTGACTATTATCATCTAAGCCTGGATAAGAATTTTCTACACGTTTATACAATTTATCTTCTTCAACACGCCAATCAGCATACCTCTTTGGATTTCCAACCACTAACTTACACATCTTCCGATACCATTTATCCTTATCGGAAATCTCAACATCAACAACATCCAACATCGGTACTGATCTCGACAGCGCATCAGGAACTACATTATCCTTACCCTTACGATGAACCACTTCAAAACTATATTGTTGTAATCTAACGGCCCACCGAGTCAATCTTCCACTAGGATTCTTCAAATTATTCAGCCACACCAATGAATAATGATCTGTAATAACTTTAAAATGTGACCCTTCAATATACGGTCTAAATTTTTCTACAGCCCACAATACTGCTAAACACTCTAATTCAGTGGTAGTGTAATGTCGTTCAGCTTTGTTGACGGATTTACTAATATAACTAATGACCTTATCCCCCTCAGGACATTCTTGGCTTCAAACAGCACCTAAACCATAACTCGAAGCATCGGTTTGTATTACGAAAGGCTTGCTAAAATCAGGGCATGTCATGACTGGCGCAGAAACTAAAAATTCCTTGACGGTTTTCAAGGCGAGCTCGCACTCCTCTGACAATATAAATTTCACTTTTTTCCTCAAGAGGTTCGCTAACGGAGCTGTGATTGCTGAAAAGTTCGGTACAAATCTGCGATACCAAGACGCCATCCCCAAAATTCTTCGTACTTCAGTAATATTCGACGGAGTAGGAATGTTCAAGATAGCTTTTACTTTATCTGGATCAACATGTAAGCCGTTTTTTCCCACGATATATCCTAAGTATCTAAGTTCTGGTTGAACGAATTTACATTTTTCTCGACTAAGTGACAGTCCAGCAGTTTTTATGCGATCGAAAACGGTTTCCAAAATGTTCAAATGTTTCTCAAAAGTATCCGTAACAATGATGACATCATCTAGATACGCAAAAACATACGGATGCAGCTCTGGGCCCAAAACGTTATCAATAAATCTCTGCCAAGTCGAAGAGCATTGTGAAGGCCAAATGGAAGACGATTAAAGTGATAAAGGCCTCGGTTCGGTACGACAAAAGCTGTAAATTTTTTTGAATCTTCCGCCATCGGTATTTGCCAATACGCAGACTTGATGTCCAGTGACGACATAAATTTTGCATCCCGCAGTTTATCTAAGATATCCGAAACATAAGGCAACGGGTAAGCATCTCGTTCTGTCACCGCATTTAATTTTCGGTAGTCCACGCAAAAACGATAGCTATTATCTGGTTTCTTGATTAAAACGATAGGTGAAGCCCAAGGAGAATTTGAAGGTTCTACGATCCCCTCAGCTAACATCTTATCTAATTCCATATCAATCTGTTTTTGGATGACCGGAGACACAGGATAATATCTTTGTTTAATTGGCTCGGCTGTGGTTTTTATGCGATGTTCCACCTGCGTAGTGCAACCTATCCCTTCACTCATCTTCAAAAATTTTTCATCTAACAATTTAGTCAAGGCTAACGATTGTTCCCCATCTAAATCCGAATGACTCACTATAGCATCAACGAAGATTTCCGACGAGTTTTCAAAATGCCATTCTTTTTGTCGCAGGTTTGGAACAATTTCCATTCGCTTCCAAAAATCTATCCCCAAAATCAAAGTATGCGGCAACGAAGGAATAACCAAAGTTTCAAAAATTTTTACTTTCCCCCTCAAACTTATGGGAAGTAAAACCACCCCCTTCACAACACAAAGTTCCCCATTTGCCACAGTACATGCTTGAGTTGGAGATTTCCCCAATGGTAATCCTAGATTTTCCAAAAGCTCCCAACCTTTCCGACCTAAAATGGTTTGATTAGCCCCCGAATCTAACAATCCCCATAACATTTTCCCAAAAATTTCTACCTCCAGGTAAGGACGTTCGTCTCCTTGTAGTTGAGCGAATAAAAAATCTAACATCACGGTGGAATTATCGATCAAGATTTTCTTTGTAGGTAAGAGGTCAGACACTTGATCTTCTATCGGCCTCTTCTGGCGTTTCCCTATCTACTACACCTATCACATGTCCTCATCGTAACCCCAATGTTTCCGCAACGAAAACAACGTTTGTTTAATGATTGAGGGCATCCATTTGATACATGACCTTTGACCCCACAATTCCAACAATTCACCTCACTCACAACGGCTACACTTCTACGACTACAAGAATTCGAAGTTGACGGTAAAGATTCGTTATATACGTAG
>JABXWE010024649.1:0-19814 GCA_014611495.1 Limonius californicus | reverse complement strand
TCAATATTAATCTTTACATAATCAAGTGGCAGTCAGTCACTTATCGGCAGATACGTGCAACATTAAAGTTCTCGTTATTGTTTCCATGAAATTCTGTTTTAAAGATATGAACTTTAATACTCTCGTGCAAGAAAACTAAGCTCCAAATACCTACTTTTTTTGAAGATTTGTATTAAGCATTCATAAAGGAAAAATTCTACCTGAAGCTTTTAAGGCATTTAAAGGACACCCTGTATACGTTTTGCGAATTACTTTCCTTCTTAGCTGAATACTACCTACCCATTGATGTAATTTTGTTTCTTAAAAATTTGGATTTTTAGTGACAAACAAATATAAATGTATCTATGTTTGTGCAAGCCACAGAAAGAATCTAATTCCAATTTTATTCTGTGGGTTCTGTGCCACTGCATTTAAATAAAATGTGCATAACTTAAAGTCCGTATGATCACGTAAATTACCAATTAATGACTTGCAAGTTTACTACAATTAATAATTGTTGTCTACTCTAAACTTTGCTAAATGACGGTAATTAATTCAAAAATTTAATTTAAGAAAATATTAAATTCGCCAAATAGTATTGTCATTCATGCAAATTACCACCTTGATTTATCACTGAAATCTCTAAAACTACTTATAACTGTTAGCGAATTGGTATTTTAAACAATGAGAACGTTATGATTTAATTCTTCTGCTTATTTACCACACATACCTCAAGTTCAATTATCTAGGCATGATAAAGATCGCAGACACTCCCAAACAAGACAATCGAAATGGAAATATAATCTACTAATACAATAATAATTTGTTGCAATGGGTGGCTCAAATTCCAAATTTAAAAATTGAGAAAGTTGATCGCCTGTACTTTATTATAATTACGAACTGTTAAATGCGTGTCTGTGATTAAAATTTAAATGCATGAAAATTCGCGGTAGATACAAAAAGAATGACGTCCAAAGTATCTTACCTGCAAGTAAATACGTATATGCCTGGTGGTATGTTAAAATGGAACACAAAGGCAGCAAACAATTAATAAAACTATATCGCCGTTAAAATGTCAGTAAAAAATTTAAAACAAATAAATCGGCTTTACTAATTTCAATGTTTAAATCTTTGAAAAAATTCGGAAACTGAAGTACAAAACCTTCGAATTACATATATAATTACTTGCAAATACCTAAATACAATTTATAGTAAATTGCCAAGTTTGGCTTGCACTTCTTTAGATGGGCGCTATTTTTGTCAGCGTTATTTTTACCGGGCACTATGTATGAACAAGGCAGGAATATGAAAATTTCTACTTTGAAAGCGTGCGGTTTTCATAATTTTCTGTAAGCGAAATTGTTTATATTGCAGGTCTATAGTTTTAGCAATTTTGTAGAATGACCAAAGTTTTAGTGCAATTTTTCAGTAGACAGGCGCTTCAGAAAATAACTAATAGAGAACCTTTAACACTCGATTTTGGATTCCGACCGTCTCTACAAAAATTATTCTATGGTTTTTCACTCGACCGCTTAAACATTTTGGGTTTTATTCAAAAATATTTGAGTTACTAAAACCTCAGTTTCCATTAAAAATCGAGTTTTTTATTGCAGCTTTTTTTAAATAATAATATATGTTAACTTATTATTTTTTTTTCATACAATAGCTATTGGATATCGCTTCATATCTACGAGAAAGTATTGAAACACTCCGAGATTGAGATTTTTAACTGAAATATTAGTTTTGAAGATCCAGGAATCCAAAAAAAGTGTTTTGTTTTCGTATATGTTGCTCTCTGGATGACCATCGATATCTACGCCAAGGTTTAGAGGACATTTTAGATCTAGAGATTTAGCAAAATTCCATCAAAACAAAAAGTTAAAAAAAACTGGAACCGGAAGCGGAAGACATCAGGCATATGTCACTGTAATCATTTTTTCAGAAACGCTAATCAGTAATTGTTATAAAGACCCATAATCCAAATGGAACAATTTCTGCAAAACTACATATTTAGTTACGAAGGGACCTCGGTGGTCTAGGGCAGCAACGCGTTGCCACTCGAGGTCACACTGAATTGCGCTCGTTCCGCTGTGGTTTCGAATCTCATCTGGGGCGACCGCATTTCAGTTAGTTAAGTTTAGGGTGCTTGTTGCATGAATGTTTAGTGTGTAAGGGACGCACGCACTCCGCTGAAGTAATGCGAAAGCGGTTCCGGGGGGGAACGGTAGTATGAATGAATGAGAGAAAAAAAAACATAGTTACGAAACGTGAGTACAAATTTCCAAAGTTTTTATATTTTACAAAACAACACCGAACAAAGTTATTTTATTATTATTGTTTATGAATTTATTGACAAACTTTGCCTCGAGATCTTCTATGGAAAATTTTCGTTTAGGTGTCCTGCAACAAGCTTATTTTAAAGTAAAATATGCAAGTTTACATCATTGTGAACGTAAAATCATTTTAATGTAATTTGAAAATTAATATCGTTCCAGTTTACCAGAAATGATACGGTTTAAGTGTGGACGGTTTCAGATTGTAATACTGTATGCACAAAACCAATGAAGATTATTCCTATTTTTTAAACCAATCAAGGTTAACACTGAAAATATAGGATAATCCAGGACAAGTATTTCGTCCATTTTTTATTATTTAGTACAAACTGTTACCTCATGAGTTCGAGCGTCCTAAAATTAATGATATTGTATAAAAGATGCTGAAACCATAATTGTAGGGAAGGTAAAATAGCAATTTTGCCTTTTTTGCACGCCAGATATAGCTAATACAGCGTCATTAATTTTTTGGCAAGAATATTAATCGCTGACATTTTCACTCATCATGTTGCGGTTTTATTTTTAGACCAGATGTTCTTCTTATTTTGATCTAGCCTTGCTGTGGGACTGTTTAGTTCTTTATTTATTAAATTTGAAATAATATTAAAAAAGAACAAGTAATGATCGCATACTGAAAAATAATAAAAAGCTGGCAATAGTGAACAACTAATATTACTTCTTGGGTGTAATTAGCATTTATTGCTTATTTTGTCCTACACAAAGTAAAACTTGTGATAAACACTGGGACTCATGAGGGCGTGTAGATATGACAAACTTATCTCGTTTCCGTACGCGTTTCCTGTACGTCCCTGTAAGTCGCTGATAAAAACGGTATTCAACCGGCGCTTTCTTGCAATCTTCTTCGATTAAATAAATTTAACAACGAAATGTTAAGGTCTCAATTGTTGCTTTTAAGGAGTGCGGTTAAAGTTAATAACTTTTTTTCAATAATCTCTAATTTTTACAATGTACAGTGAATACTTCTAGACGGAATATAAGTCACCTAAAACACAAAATAAGTTTAGCACGACATAAATCCAAAAATTCTTGATATTACAGCACTTTCCTGCTACAGTAAACTAATGAAATATCCACCATGTGTCTTAGTAACTAGATATTTACCTTTTATTATTATGCATGAAATTCTTGAAACATCCTGTATGTTTATTTACGATTGAAATATTAATTATTACTACAATACTAAATACCAATCTCATACTCCTTATACACTGAAAATAAAATCGAAATAATTTGTAAAGTGATAATCAACTGGGTGACCTCCCACCAGGCCGTGCCTTACTGAACTAAAAAGACATCTGATTTCGTTAATGAACTGCAGAAAAAACTCCTAAGCTATAACAATTACGTCATTTTGGATGAATGCATGTGCTGCTCTGACAAGTATGAGATAATCCTTTGCATCATTGATGCTTTGTTCTTTCTGCTAATTCTTGTATAACAGGGACGCATTAAGAAAGGTTTCTGCTTAGATATGTAGACAATTTGTAATGATAAAAAAGAAGGAAAAATATGAAAAACTTATTTTCATACAGAACACGCAGAGAACTTTGATCCTTGCCACCTGTAAATATGTAGGTACTTGATTTTTGTCAACGTAAATAATAATATAATTAGTTTTAAAATAATGGATTTATCACAGCACAGCAATATTTTTGTTAATACGGACTTCGATGTAGTGGTGGAAGTAGTTGACTATTCTCATTCCACCTAACTCGTCTGATCTCATATCCCAGTGTGAATATTTATGGAGAATTTTTAAATAAATTGGTTACAGGGATCCAATTCCCGCTACATGTAATCCTTTCAAGTGCAACAATATTGTAATATAAAAAAATATATCATTCATAATAATTTCAACAGATTTCATTTAACAAATAAAATAAAATGTAATTCAATTTGAAATAACCTTCTATATCTTATTATAGGAATGATATGATAGATGTCTTGAGATTTGATGTAAAGAAACGATATTTTGTCACGCCTATTTTAAATTTGGTAAAATAATCGATGAAGTGTAAAAACCCTCTCGATGCTACGCCCTTGCTCCAGTAGGAAATTAATAACATGACAATGTTAGTATCCCAGGAAACCCAATCGAAGATGGAGTGAATTCTAAACAAATAAATAATAGACGCCACCGACTTATATATTTACTAACATCGTCCGAGGTGTAATATGGGAAGTCGGACCCTCTAGATGGCTAATCACCTAACTTATTTCCGTAGCTCTTCTTATGTAAACTTAGCTTATATAAATCGTCGATAATGAAAAGACAGGTTGCAACCAAATCTCGTTTAATTTGAAAATAACCCAAAACACCAGTATAATAAATAAAGTCCCAATTTTACGTAGAAAAGAATTAATTAAGTGAACTTCGGGCAACGCTCAAACAAATGAAGGACAGTAGTTGCGCTTATTTGTACATCAAAATCTTAGGTAACTAACGCAAAATCACGTTCGAGTGGCCTCGCGGAGCGAAATCACGCGGACAAAACCGACCAATTCCAACTGAAAACTACAGAAACGCAATGTCGTCCCACTCTCGAAGTACACTATACATAAACACGTAAAATTGTTCCCCAATACAAAAAAATAGAAGTATAATAATAATTATAGTATATGTATGCTTAATTAGTTCCCTAACATTACAAACCCCTGTTACAATCACGTCAACGAAAATTGTTTATATAATAAAATAAGACAATCATAAATTTACAAATGTTCCGTCCTCAAAAATATTAGCGTGAAATAATATTAATTCACTTCCCTGTTGCAAGTGTGCTGTCTATCTGTGCAAGCAGGTTTCACGATGTTATCACCGACGCCAGCGCTTGGAGCGGTTGAGAGAAAAAACTAGCCCAACGGATTTGACAATGCCTGTGGTCTTAGTGGACCTTATCAGCAGACTTTCCACCCAAACGTATTTTGCCTAAATTAAAATTACAGCGCAAATTAGTTTGGAAGTCTGGAAAAAGTTTAGACTGAACAACCTTCCTATCACTAAATAACTCACCAGTGGCTGGTAAACTGGCAAAAAAAAAGAACTCTCAGCTTGACCGGAATACTACTAGATTGGAATTACTAATTCCTGGAGTTTGGATTTCCACAACCAAGGAACCCCTCCTGTGCCGTGATGTTTCAAATCGGAAATCTATTTTCCAAATCGCGAACAATTTATTACAATAATAACACACGTTGCACGTATATGTCCGATCAACTTCAATACTCCATCGCCCTCGTTCCTCGACTTCGTAGAAAATGTTTGTCTCCCCCTCAATTTTTCGAAACTCCGCTAATATGCGCATAACTCTACTTTGTCTTCCGAAATGTAAAATGCAAAATGGGTTTCTTCCAACCAGGCGCGGAATTCGTTACAATTTACTTGTATAACTGAATAAAAAAATAAATCAATGAGAATTCGGTATATTTTATGCTAGGTCGTACGGTATACATTAATTATGAACCCTCCATGTGTCACTTTTTTCATTCTTTTAAACTCCGTACGAATACAAATTCTACATTTGCACGTTCGTTACATAAAACGAATAATTATAGCGTAGCGGACCAATGCAGTTTTAAATAAAAATAAGAAAACTTGTTTTATAGTATTTGCTTGGATCACTATGTATCCAATTAACAACGCCCGTTTATTATCAAATCTACCTCCACGGAAGGAACATCGCTGCAACTAAATCTTAATTGAAAAGATCTGTTAACAAAACAAAAATGTCATATAAAAGATGCACTGCATCCACAGGTCATGTAATGCCATATCCTGTGTTAAAAAACTGCTGCTATGAGCAACAATATGTGATTGCTGAACTGTCATAATTCAAATTTAGGAAGAAGTAAAAGTTAACATTTACTTGCTTGTTACCAGTTACGTACATTTACAAAGTACGTAACTTACATCAACACACAGCTCGTTTTCTTTTTAATAAAATTATAATCCCCAGCGAAATAAATAACAATTATAATTTAAATTTACATTGTGAAACTTTGTTTGAAACTAAATTAAAAATTGCATGTTGCGACAATCTTCGTTTTATGGATTAATGTCATATAAATAATTAGTCAGAAAATGCGTTATAGCAGGGATTTCCTTGAGACTATTAAAAGCAGAGGAAGATAACACGGTAAACACTTCAACTCTGAAAAGTCACAAATATCAGCAAATATCGGGTCGCTAGAATTACACAGCAGTCATTCGTTATAAAGCTACTTTATACAGCAATTCAAAAATCTATACAACTGTAAATTTTCAAAAAAATTACTTTAGAACCATCATTATATTTGAAAATGTACTACATTCCCGTGACAAACGCCGGTTCCCATTAATGTGATATTCCTTATCCTATTGAATATAATCCGGTAAAAACCACTTCCAAACTACAATTTATCACGGAATATGCACGGAACGTTAATTAACTTTTGTGTATATTTCAATACTTAAAATATTTTTTTCTAAAGAAAAATATTTTGAAAATATTATATTTCGCACCCTATTCAGGAACTTATGTTAAAACCACTCAGTTAGGTATAAGGAATCAGAATAAACCGCATATGTAAATTAAGCAGCACGTTCTGTAACTAAATAAGAACAGTCTGAGGAATGGAAAAGTATAAAAATGTACAATGCTACAAACACCACAACTAACCTCGCTAATGCTTAATTCTCTTAACAGCCCCGCTTACATTTACACAGAATTAATTTATTATTTAAAAAATAATTAGTAATAAAAACATGGTACGACACTCACAGGTTTAGCGTATGTTTTTAAATTTTTTGTTATTTTTATAATAAAGGCCATATTTTATTTGAAACAATGCCCAAAAACGCAAACATGTATGTAGTTCGGCGATGGGTATTAATTTGTACATGAAAATTTGAACAGCTGAAAAAAAAAATAACTTTATTGTTTGTTTATATTGTATAGTAAAACAGTTCCAACATATGAGCAATCAATCCTATAACGAATTTTGATTTCGTCAGAAATGCTTTCGACTTTAAGGTCGAACATCCCGTGTAAATTTGAACTAAAGGCTTTGAATACACAGTTATTTATAGATACTCTACAATATACAAGTCTAAGGAAATAGTAACTATTTAACAAAGATAAGTATGAATAGATGCAGGTCATGAACCGACAAGTCTTACAAAGGTCATACGTTCGTATATAACAATCCTGATAAGATACGAAGTACAATAGAATATATTATATTTAGTTAATTCACAAGTAGAAGCGTTGAAAAGCGCCATTTTAGTAAAATAGCCCGTGTAACAGTAGATAAAAAACGAAAATTATAAAGTATGCCGTTACCGAATTAAAAGTTTCTGAAACTTTGTGTTAAATATTTTATTACTCATGAAATTCATCTAGTCTGTGCAAACAACAAACCTTCATTTCAAAATGAGTTTAGCTAGTTTTGGAGCAGTCACAATTAAAATAATGAAGCTACTAGCAAGGGTTAGAATTAGGAAGAACATCATTTAAGATTGGTTACGGTTATAAACAAATTAACGTGAACAAACATAGAGTGCGTAGTGTTTCTTTCTTAAATTGTTCTTAACTTACAACGCAGGAAAGGATTTAATTGTAAAAATGGGGTAATTGTCTACGATTATGCATGCTTACGCCACAGTTTTTATTTAGGTTATAATAAACATTAATTTGAAATGTATTTTCTATTTAACAATTGTCGCAATTTCTGATCTATATGTTGACTTTCTATTTTTTAGTTTTTAGCATATGCATTGTATCTAAAGAACCCTAATTTCATATTTACATGGGGGCTATATTTTTAAAAGCCTCTAAATTGTAGCTACTTTTTTAAAAATTTTAAATAATCAATATATATACAGGCAAATAAAATATAGCGAATAATTTCCGCAGGTTGTTTGTTACGGGCCAATCAAGCTTTTTCGACGACCCGTAACCAGATAGGTGGAAAAAGGCCTACGGCTTAGCACAGAGGAGTAGGGGGAGTTCACGGAAATCACTTACGGGAGGAAATCTTCCTAGTTGTGTACAGAGTAAGTCAAAATTAGTGGGCGCCACCTTCCAAATCACAGCAGATTGTAGGCCCTCGTGGAAGGCCGAGAGGCCAACAGCTTACGGGAATAGAACTCACCTTTATTGTGCTTGTGCTTGCAAAATTCATGCACATATAAATGCAGAGTATACAGTAATAAAAGAGGCAGTAAATTTTAAAACACATTTAATGAAATTATTAAAATGGCGATACAAGAAAGGACTACAAAAGGAAAAGGACAATCAACTGTGTTTTTATAGTTTTACAACAGAAATTCGAACATTTGGAAAACGAAGTTCGCCGCCTTTGGGCGCACGATATTTACTTTATTCAAATAGCTGCGTGGCCAAAGGCGTCGGGGTTACAGGCATCATACAATGTAAACGAAATTACTTTTTACAAAATTAGTGCAAATAAACAAATCTGCGACTGAAGGTCGCTTTTTGTTCTAACAAAACAAAGTTTAATTAGGTCAAATTTTGCAAGTCGCGCGTAAGTTTCTCTTCACCACACACAAAAAAACTAGTCTATTTTTACCTTAACTTCTGATGAATGGATTAGAACGAGATAGGCACAATGTAAGGGCGATTTCCAGATGCAGAAAATACGTTAATTTCAACAGGCTATTAATCGTTGAACGATAGGCAGGACCCTCCGAACGATGGTAGCAGCAAAGGGACAGGCGCTGGACTTCGAAATTAATCCGCCGAAAAAATTGCCTTTTGTTTGGGTTTAAAATCCTAGCATACTTCTGTAAAATCCAACAATTGTCGATGTTTTGTTTTCACCCCATGGTAAAACAACG
The DNA here is from genome assembly GCA_014611495.1 of Limonius californicus. Classification (NCBI taxonomy): domain Eukaryota; kingdom Metazoa; phylum Arthropoda; class Insecta; order Coleoptera; family Elateridae; genus Limonius; species Limonius californicus. The sequence goes on along the minus strand of JABXWE010024649.1, from coordinate 10,643 downwards.
AAACGAAAATTACACCAGGTATACCCGTCGAAGACACAAGCCGACTCTTGCAGCACTCGATTTATTTACGGCTCTTCCCTGAGGATGTAATTTGGGAAGACCGGAGCCATGAAAGGTGAAAGACTGACTGACTAACTTTCGCAACAGGAATCTGCAATTTCCCCCACAAAAAATTGCACCATATTACTACATGTTCTAGAACGAAAATTAACACGTGTGACCTTCGAGAGAAGCCTAAAAACAATTTCTAAATGCTAGCACTGTTTAACAAAAACTAGAAATCCGTCTGATCGGCGAAAATATCTTACAAAGAAAAAACCTTGAACAATTCTGGGACTAATTTGGTCATAAATTAATTTCTGAAAGGAAAAATACTAACAAAACTGTTAACAACACAATTCAATCTTAGAAAGACGCAAAATAGCGAAACGGTAACCCAAAATAAGACTGCAATTAAAATAACGTTATTAATTTCTACAAAGCGGCAATCTAATTAAGAAATTAATTCATATAGAGCGGCAAATTTTTAAAGGAGCATAACATGTTATTTGATGTTTTTATTTGATACGTATGTCAATGCGCTCAACGTCATTTGCAAAAGTAATGTAAGATAAACTACATGTGAAATGATACTTATTTGATAAAAACGGACCTATTCCTGCCGCTTAAAGAATTTACATGGTTGAGTTAAACATTAGTAAATAAACTGGTTTATAAGTAAAACCATGTACACCTACTTAAGTTCGTTATGGATTCTGCAAATAAGTTAACACAATTTCTGTAAGCTATTACTCGATTAAAAATAAATCTACTATTGACCCTAACTAAAATACAATAAGATAAAAAAAAGATAAACTTTGTGCAGATGTTATCAAAAAATTATGCATATTATAAAACAAGCTACTCTATTTTAGAAACGAATACTACGGTAAAATTATAAACTAAACGCTTCCGTTAATATAATATGACCACGAAAGTAGGTACTGTTTGACGACTTCATTCCTGGGTACACTGTGGAAGTATAGCTCTGCTCATGAAAAGTTTTCAGAGGTGCAGCAAAGCTAATGGTTTTTTTTTATATTGCAGAATCTAGTCTCCAGTTTCAAAATCTTGAGATCTTCAATCACTTAAATCACAGATTGGAACATCTATCATAAGTATGGAAGCTTATTCTGCGGTTGCAGTAGCTATACCGGAAGTTTACCGTTGATAAAATTTTCTGAGTAATAATAAATATCATAAACACATATATCATCTTAAAGCACACTACAAAAATTTTTCTACGAACCAAAGCTTTTATAACACGGTCGTAGATTTCCACAAATTCCCAAGCGTTTGTTATGAAAGATCAAACTTAAATTGTTTAATTTCATGTTTACATTGTTGTTACTGTTTTTTATCCACTACAACCTCTTTTTATTTTTCTTTTCAATCACACTACCGTCGCCCCCCGCCTTCCAGAACCGCTTTCGCATTATCTCAGGGGGTGCGGGCGTTGCTTACACACTAAACATTCATGCAACATCCACCCTAAACTTAACTAAGCGAAATACGGTCGCCTCAGACGGGGTTTGATCCCGCTGCCGATTTAGCCGCATTTCGCTGTGACCTCGACTGACAGCGCTTGTTCGCACTGCCCCATCGAGGTCCCATATATCTACTACAACGTACCACAACTTAATCGTTCCTCTTAACCTTATCCAACATTTTCTATACCATGGCAATTTTAACTATAAAATTATATCATTCCTTTTAACTCTTATATGAAAGGTAATAAGACACATGCGTGCTAATTAAAAAAATCGATAGACTCGGCTCATTATTTAGTTTAATTTGCCATTTATGAAGTTCACCGGGAAGCTGCAGAAGAAGTACGTGTTAATTCATCTTATAACTTCAGGTGTATGGTTGCAACAGAGAATAGAATAAGGGAGATCTTGTTGGAGTGGACGATATTCATGTTTACTAATTGGATGTCTATTGAGTAGATACATATTATCGTCTAACAACTTTTAAGATCTAAACACTTTACCATGAGAAACTTACCGTGGAATTCTTGAAAGAGGATGTACTAACCCATCATTCAAATTCAACCGTATGGTTACAGCAGAGCACAGCAAAAAAAGATCTTGCCAATGTGTAGGGGGTTCATGTTTATCGAATACCTACATAGGCATGTGCTAATCCATCCTTCAAGTCTACATAGGTGGTTATAGACGAGCAAGATATAAGGGAGACCCTGAGCAGGTGGAGAAGGATAACGTTTATCAATTGGGTACCGTTTAGATATGTTCGTATTACTATTCAATTACTTTAGACACTAGAATCTAATACTTTTAAGATCTAAAACGTTCAACGCTAGGAATGTATTCTAGAATATTTATGAACGCGTGCTAATCCTTCCTGGTGGTTGTTCCGGAAAATCATGTAGTAATAGTAGTAACATATGGGAGACCTTCTTCTTTTTCTTCTAGCTTCTAAAATAGGCTAACAGCCTGTTCTTTACCATATTATTGGACGGCGTCGCTCCATCGCTTTTTGGGTCGCCCGATACTTCTTCTTCCCCCAGGTTGATTATCTCGTGCGATTCGTACCACTCTACTCTCGTCCATTCTTTCTATGTGCGCGTTCCATTCTCTTCTTCTATGTGAGACCCAATCACTAATGTTTTCGATTTTACAGGCTTGCCTTATATTTGTGTTTCTCACTCTGTCACGTCTTGTTTTCCCAGCTATTCTTCTCAGTACATTCATTTCTATGACTTCCATTTTCTGTTTACTTTTTACTGTTTGTGGTTTTGTTTCTTCCGTGAATGTTAGTATTGGTCGTATAGTGCTCTTATATATGCTAATCTTTGTTTCTTTCCTTATGTACTGATTACCCCATATGGTGTGGTTGAGACATCCTGCTACCCTTTTTGCTTTTGTGGTGTGTTCCTTTACCTCTCTATTTAAGTCTCCATAGCTTGTGATAGTTGTTCCCAGATATCTTATTTCCATCTCCTGCTGTACAGGTTTGTCATATGCTACCAGCTTACATCTTGTTGGCTCTTGTGATATCGCCATTGATTTTGTTTTTGGCACCGATATTTTCAAGCTAAATGTTTTGCAAGTGTTGAGAAATAGGTGTAGCATTCTCTGTAGTTCGTTCTCACTGTCTGATATCAGCACCGCATCATCGGCGTAGCATATTATGCTTATTTTTTCTGTACCCATTTGGAACCCCTGGTATTGTTTTACGATTTTTATTATTTAGTCCATTATGAGGTGAAATAATAGCGGGCTTAATGAATCCCCTTGTCTTATACCTTTCTTTGACTGTATGGCTTCTGTTAGTGTATTGTTATATTTAATCTTCATGGTGTTGTCTGTATATATGTTTTTTATAGTTTTTATTATGGCTTGTGGTACTTGCCTGTCGTGTAATATATTTATAATGTCATTCAGTTGGATGTTATCGAAGGCCTTTTCCAAATCTATAAAACACATGTAAGCAGTTTTATTGAATTCTAAAGCTTTCTCTTTGATTTGCTGTATTACAAACACTGCGTCATTACATGACCGCCCACTACGAAACCCTTGTTGTTCATCCTGCCATTCTAACATGTTGTTTAATTTGTTTGTTATACTTTTTGTTGTTAGTTTCAGGCTTGAGTTTAGTAAGTTTATTCCTCTGTTCCTCTGGGAGACCTTGACAAGATGAAAAAGATTCAGAATTAGAGACACAAATGATTTAAAAGAGTTGCCCTCATTTACCTTCGAGCTGATATATATGGTTGTAGCACAGCTCGATAATTGACCTAATTACATTCCAAGTATAATGGAAAAAAATAGCAAAATACTTCGCTTTGACCTTCACATACCTTCAATAATACCCTATATATGAATTGGTTTGAAATGTATCAACACGCAGATGTCTTCTGTATTATTGTGTTCATACTATTGGACTATAAAAGCAACATTATGCGTAAACTCAAACCGAATATGAGTCTGCTTTCAGTAAGTTCGTATCATTTCTGGTATAACCGAAAGTATTATTAACTAATAGGATTGATTGGAGACGGTGGCTTAAGTATAAACACTTTGGAAAAGCAGTTTAATTCTTTTGTTGAAGACACTTCTAACAATTTTAGATTTTCTAATTTTATACCGTTTTCTGTCTTGTAAATATGTTGGGCAACACTTGATTTATCAAACCTATCATTTTTGAAATGAGCTACATGTTCTTGAAACCTAATCGCAATATTCCGTATAGCATAGGTTATATTGATATATCCGAATTAACGTTTAACTTTTGGAATGCAAAATATTGCTATAGAAATTTTTTAATGTTGTTGTATATTTGGATCATTTTGAAATGTTGTCTTGCTAGGTTTATAAACTACAGAATAGTTTCTCTTATTGGCCAGTATAGGCAGACAGAAGTGTAGAATGGGGTGATAATAAACGATTTCTTTTTTCTGGGTATATAAAATTATTCAGTAATACATACTTTAGGAAAGCACAAAGTATCAACAGTTGTAACATACTTTATTCAATTTCAACTATTGTATTTAAGCTTTTGTGAATAGTAACAACAATAAAGCATCACAATTAGTGATTCATGAAACAGAAGCACTTTTGAATTTCTACCATCTACGAAAGCGATTTGTCTTTATAATCGGTGCTAGATTCGGTTTTCGTGGTGTCGGAAGTGCCACTAGTAGAACTTTTCTCAAATATTTTGGATTTAACGGTGGTTCTGGTAGATTCATCTTCAGTTTCGTCACCTCCGTAATCGCTGTATTTGCCTTGGGCGCTTTCCGACGATTCATCTTTTTCACTTACCTCTGCTTGCTTTTGAAGACCATGTTTAGTTCTGGGTTTAAGCGGTTGGTCATCTGCTACCAAAGTATCACTGCTACTGGAAATTTTTACTTCATCTTCAACCTGGTCCACTTCGTTCTTGTCCATTTCTTCGTCCTTATCCATTTCTTCGTCTTTCTCCGTTTCTTCATCTGGAAGCTTGCTGTCAATCAATTTTGTTGTACTGTTTCGATCGAGTATACATTCTGCGCTTTCAGTTTTGCTGATAGTTATAACAGGAATTCCGTCAGACCAATTTGAGTTGATGGAATCGTGTCTGGTGTCTTTGGAGCTACTTGAACGCGATGGTGAATGATTGCGCTGCTTTCGCCGCCAATCTTCCCTTTTCTTTAAATCAATCGTATCCCTTCTTGGTTGCGAATTTCGTCTGTACACTTCAGGAGAAGTTTCCACAATTTGCACATGCTTACCTTCGTTGGAATCGGTACTGGTTCTCTGCATAATTTCCGGTTTCCTTTTTGCACCCCCAGATACTAAACTTTTGCCTTTGGCAACTTTAACTTGTGGTTTGGCCTCTTTGAGGCTGCTGACATCTTCAGGCAAAGATTCTGGTTGCTCGGTGTCGGTTGCATCGTCTTGAATCTGAACGCTTTCGCTCTCGGATGGTATTGAAGGTTTTCGCAAGGCGCGTCGTATAAATTTTGAAACTATATCTATCATAAAAAGTTGTTAATTTGAAGTTAGATATTGGGTGTAATTTTCAAACCTCTGGTTTTGTTCACCTCAGATTTAATTTCTCCGTTTTCTTGCGGTGCAGATGGCATTGTTCCTTTCGATGTTTCCTCTATGCTTTTACCACTTGGAAGGTTACCAAGGAGTTTTTTCCATTTAGCGAAAGGGGTGTTGGCGAGCTCTCCAGAGCCTCCTGAACCACCTCGTCTGCGACGATCTGCAATTTGGAACATTTTTCGCCGCTCTTCCGTTCTCTCGTGACGCAATTGGATCTGTAAATTATATTTGTAAGTGCACTAGAAAATACTGTGCATAGAAGTACCTTTAGATCCGCATTCGCTTCTCTTAACGAATTTGTAAGGGAAATCAAGTAGTATATTATTAATATAAGAAGCACTAAAAGTGGTATGACGATACCCGGTGATACCACGTAATCCAAGGCTCGGTGTAAAGTCTTAGGCACCATTCTTCGTATTGTTCTAGTTAAGATGTGGAATATCCTCGGATTCTGAGAGAAAGGTCCACAATGCCATGACGGTTTGACCCAAACAATAGCGTATCCAACTGGCAAAACGCAAAGAAATAACATGGTCAAAAGCAAAGCAAAATAGAAATTGTTAGAGCGCGAAGCTCGGAAAATGACGGCATGTGGAACGTTGCATGTTAAAACTGCCCAAGACCGTAAATACATCAGCAGACTTAACTTGAACACGTTTATCAGTACTAATCCTGGCGAAAAGAACATCCCCATCCAGACCATACCCTGATTATTAACAAGATGCAGAATATTTTCGGCTACTTTAAATTCGCCATATTCCGGGAACTTTTTCTCCAAGTCCCAACACCAACATCTGTTCATAACGCGAACGAAAATTCCTCGAACGAAATCTATTCCAACTGTGCCCACGACGGTGAAAACAAAATCCATTACAGTTAATTTTACAAGTTCTTGCCCATACATAGTTTCCCAGCACAAACTCCTAAGCTCACTTTTATTTTGGTAATACATTTCGGTTGTGTAAGTTGCTAATGTGCTTGTAAGGTATACGTCTACAGCTGGTGTAGTTTCACAACGCCGCTCACATACTTCAGAAGTTTGGGTTTGGGAAAAGATTTGGTCGGACCAAGCAATGGTACTACTTATGTCATCGTAAAAGTTTGTGAATTCCCTTTCAAACCTTTCATCAAAATTATCCGGTGTTATGTTAAATATGGGAGCTACACTTGTTTTGAAATATTCGAAAGTAGAATCGTTCTGCCAAATTGTTGTAAAATTGTTCGAAATATATTCGGTTGTATTAATATAACTGTCATTTGAATTAGTTAAACTGGTAGAATTTTGATTCCATATTCCCAGTGATTCCAAAACGTATATTAAATAGTCTTGAAACGTGTTCTTAAAAACTTCCAATGTAAAGTTCGCATTATAATCAGTGGTTAAATTAAATAGTATATCTGTGTTGTTATTACAACATTGTGTGCTATTAAAATCCATTTCAGTTGAATTATCCAAATTAGTTTCGTTTTGATAAATACCTGTACTGGCACTATCATTCATGAAATAAGGAGTGGGTGTACTAAACTTTACAGAGCCATTCAATGAACTTAAAAATTTCGGTAAAGCTGTAGTAGTAACGCTGGAAGTGATCAAAGAGATAACTTCTGTGACATTAAAATTGTCAATTTGAATAGTCTCGTTGAAACATACATTAAAACAGTTATCTTGTAGTAGCGTAGTCTTTACCATCGCTGTCGTGCTAGATGATTCAGGAAGGTCGTCTGGTATTAGAGTCACGTTTGGTTGATATTTAATAAGTTTGTCTGTCTGTTAAGAAAACTACGTTTAGGTAACTTATAAATAATGTTAACACTACGTACCATCTCGTCAATTTTTTCAAATTGCGCAAATATTAAGGAATATAAGTTTAGAAGATTAAGAAGCATAATTCTGAAATGAAATAGGTGTTAGAAGTATGGTTATTTGTTTATTTTCAAGTACCTTGCGAGTTGTATCCTCAATTGCTTTCTGGGATGATATTGTTCCATAAAGCCCAAAAATTCAAGGATCATTGGAAATATAAAAGAAATTAGTGTCATAACAACTGTTGTTTCGTTCCTTCTCCAGATATCGACAGTGGCATCAGGTTCTGTAGATCTCTTAACGGCGAAAAAGACCGCAGCTGCAGATAAACCAAATAGACCCAGAACTGTTAGATTTACAAACACTCGGGTCCAAATAATCTTCCAACTGAAAAAGAAAACATTATACGCAGCACGTAAACTATTTACACTGCGTATTACTTTCGTTCCTTCCTCTTCTTCTCGGCTTCTTCCAAAAGTGCCTCCTTGAAGCTCATCACTATGGACATTACCCGGTTATGTGCGGTTTCAGGATTTCCGATCATATAATCCCAACCAGTAAAAAGCTTCCATGTAAATATGCACTCGTCATCTTTTTCTGATAATTTAGACATTCGAGAATTTTTGGCCATCCTTGAAAGTGTATAAATTAATCCTATATTTAATTCAACAATTGATTTTGACAAACTTTCTTAAAGTTGCGACGAAGCTATAAACATAGACGACCAGTTGAGTCATAAAGTAAGCCAAAGGCAAGCGATAAATTCTGTTGTATTTTTCCTCATTGGTGTACCACCCATAGAACAACGGAGTGTATTTTAAAACGCCTTCGAAATCCCATAGCGTTAAAAAATTGGTAGCGTTGTATTTGTCTTCGGCCAAAACTTGCTTCCTTTCTGTTTCATTTTTAGATGCGGTAATTATTATCTAAAAATAGAATAGTTAGCAATGGTTTTGGTGATATATTAGCTGTTAAAAATTGTCAATGTTTTACAGTGATTGTGATGATTAAAAAACCTTAAAAGTATATTTTCCAGGCAAATATCATATAACTCTTGTGGATACTACAAATGCATGATTGTTGTAAGCACCTTGCTAATTTACAGGCCAGCTGGTTGTTTTTTATAAAGGCAACAACGAAGGGCCTAGAATTTCGAGGTGGGCAGACGTTTTCGGTGTTTAGTGTAATTAGGGTTGACATTCAAAGTTGTTCTTGTAATTAAAGTTCTACCGTTTCCCTTAAATTAAAATCGACGTAAAGTCGGATTAAACACATACAAGAGTCAATAATTTATTGGAGAATACCGCGTGGTTTCTTGTTTCGTTTTAAACGGATAAAAGTTTATGCCGTTACTCATTTACCGTTTTCGTGTAAGTCTGTGCCTCTGTTAGACATTTCTCGGCGATTTAAAATATTACATCATCGCTTATCCGGAGCAATTCCCATTGCACAATTTGAAGTAATATTATGCATTTTCATTCGAATTCCAGGTTTCTCATCTCTGCCTTCATCTGAAGCATCTATGAAGTAAAGAAAACAAAACCTTTCTTCATCTTCATCGCCGAATTGAGGCTAAAAGTATTCACACATACAGTTTTTAGTGGAAACTGTCAGCAGTGATTTCTTGTTTGCAAAATGCCTAGATTTGTGGAAAATAGAGATATCTGTCTTTTCGGAAAATAAAGCAACCTTCTGTTGCTAGTTGCTTGATCATTAATGACTATGCAGTTTTTTATCTTGCCGTAAATATCGAAGTCAGTAGCATCGAGCAATCAGATTTGGACGTTCTTTATACATAATTTACAGCTAGACCGATTCTGATCCCTGTTGAACATTTTGGTATATAACTTTATAAACCTATTTATTCAATATATTATATACCCATTGTTTAATAATTTATGATTGTTATTTTTGGGTATTTTTTCTTTTGACATATATTTTGCAAGATATATTTAGGTAGGGAAGCACAATAACGTAAGGTTTGATTCCCCGTAAGCTGTTGGTCCTCGTCCCTTTCACGAGAATCTACGTTTCACTGTGACTTGAAAGGGTGGTGACCGCTAATTTTGACCTGACCTGTACATCGTAATAATCGTAATAAGACTTTCTTTCTGCAAGCATTTTCCGCGAGCCTCCCCTCCTCTCTGTGCTAACCGAAAAGCTTTCTGCATCGTTTTGTAGCGGGCTGACGAAAGCGGTCGTTGGGACCGTAACAGCATAGCCCTTAACAACCGAATATTACTTTCTGGTTCGCGTAAACAAATACTAATTATACTATTCTTACAATCACCCAACAACGCGCAAGTTCCTTTGAAGGCCATGCGATAGCTCCGCAAATACTATAGCTATACATAAATATAGCCTCTGCAAGAATCTTTCCAAATACCGTATGCTATGATATGGTCCTTGAATATATCATCTACTATTATAGGAGTGTTGCTATAGTACCGTTAGGTTTTAGTAATTTTAAGAAAGCCTTTGACAATATTGAATTGTAGCCAGTAATAAAATTATTAAAGAGGTAAGAGTTGACCACAGATATATTAACAGCATTGAGCAAATTTATAAAAGAGCAACTATCACGATTAAGATGCACATATAAATAGAGGGGTAAGACAAGGAGATGTGCTACCCTCAAAACTGCTCACATTAACTCTAGAAGATCTATTCAAGAAATTTAACTGGGAAAATAAAGAAATATTGGTACAAGGAGTGTTTCGTTAATACAGGGTCCGGCAACTGGTATCACCTATTTTTAGTAGGCTGTTATTAAAACAATATTTTGTTATTGACAATTCTATTGTCAGATTTGTGTGCGTTAATTTATGCAGTTTAATAGATCATGGATAAGTTTCCAATTAATCAACGCGTATACGTGGTTAAAAGCTTTATTCGAAGTCAATCAGTTGTGAACACTCAAAGGCAGTTTCGTCGCGAGTTTAATGTTGGAAGACACGGACGATTTCCAACACGACAAACAATAATGAGGTGGGTGCAAGACTTTGAAATTAGGGGGAACGTTGGCTCAAAATACGTACGTACAGTAAGAACACCCGAAAATATCGAACGCGTCAGACAAGCTGTAGGAAGAAGTCCGAGGCGATCGGCAGCAAGACATTCAATTGCATTGCAAATTTCCGAAAGAAGCTTACTAAGAATTTTGCATTCAGATTTGCACTTCCACCCATACAAAATTCAAGTCGTTCACAAGCTAAAAGATCCTGATAAACCAGTTCGTGTGGCTT
>JABXWE010024648.1:0-21069 GCA_014611495.1 Limonius californicus | reverse complement strand
TTTTTGCGTTTAATAATTTGTAAGCTTTAATATCGTTGTGTTCAGTTCCAAGTGATATTTTAGAATTGAACGTTGCCAAAAGGGTTCGAATTCTATTATAAAATTCGATAGGACCTTCTCTTGAATTTTGTTTAGTTTTAGCTAAATCAATAGTTAAATTTAGTTCTGACCGTTGGTCGCCAAAATTGGTAACAAGGGTTGCTTTTAATTCTGCCCAGGTATTAAAGTTATAACCCGTTATTACTTCGAGTGCATTGCCTCTTAATTTATTACGCATGGACGAAAGTAATAATTTATTAACATAGGCATCGGGTTGTGTTGGAACCAAAAATTGGTCTAAAATTACTTCTGCTGATCTAATAAATTCTGATAGAGTGCTGGGATTACCATCGTACGTTGGTATTTCGGTAATCATGGACATATGAAATCCAGGTGGGAATATATTTGCCATTTCTGGTTGGATATTAAATTCCAGGGGTTGATTTTCGGGTATAATTCTGTCGTTTAATAAAAGTATTGGTGGTCTGAGAATGTTTTCTCGATTACTCATCAATAGTTAGTTTTCTTTGAGTACTTTCACAAATATTTTTATTTTCGTTTAGCAAGGTATTAATTAATATTATTATTAGTAAACAATCCTAACAGGGTTCCTACACATAGATACTGAGTACTAAAGCTTTTTATAAAACCTAATGGTTTCGCTTTAGGTCTTGCTTACCAGTATCTACTTGAACTTAAAAATTACTTAAAATTACGTTAGTATATTTTAAATTTTATTATAAATTGGTTTAAAAACACTTTTCACTTTAATAATTAAAAAACACTTACTTCATCCTTAAATGGTCGGATCAGAAGTGTAGAGAATCGAACCTTCGGTTGATTGATCTCTGGGGTGATCTCGATGATCAGATGGTCTGCGATAGACCAAATTGTCTCCAATAGACTGGGTTGTCTGGAACCAGCGTTGCTTCACCTGTGGCGATGCGAGTCCTCAGGCTTCAGCTTGTGATGGTTACCGGACGTTTGAAGGCTTCAGGAACGGTTGCTGGTACTACTTAATTAAGTGTTAATACACAAAAAAAGGAGCAAAAAATGTTGTAATGCCCTTTTTTTTAAGTATCCGTAAGACTGCGCCAGTAAAATAAGCCGTGGACTTAGTTTACAAAAAAAATGTTTTATTTTACAACAATTACATTTAAATGTTGGAGTACATTAAGTTACTACAAGCAGCAATAAGCATGAATGACAATAATTAACAACTACTGAAATGGCTCTAATACACACGTTATATAATGTTGTGTTATCTACAATGTAATACAATATCATGGGAGCTATAAGATAGGTGCTTTACCATAATGTCGTGAGAACTGTAGAATAAGCATCTTTAGCCTACATAACTTACGTCGTACGTATGTTAACTATTTATTTTCAAGTTTTATTTTAAATTAACTTTGACCCTCAAAGCTTTCTGGTTCAAAGCTATTAGTGTTATTAGTAAACAAACTACAGTGCCTTGTTTTTTAAAAATCCGCTTTGCATCTAATTGTCATCTCCTGAGTTACTACCAAAATATGCCATAAAAAATATTACATGTTTTATTAATTAATAGAACTTCAGGGACGGTGTGACAGTATGTTTATCTTTTAGACATTATACCTAGTGGGATAAAATCAACATTATGAAGTACTCAATTACACAATTTCTATTACGACCCATGCAGCAGCAAGTAGATTCAATGCATTTTCCAGTTCTTGCAACCTGTAACATCTATTGAATGTTATTTACATTGCTTCATGTGAATTGCAACTGCATATCGAACGTTCAAAGTTTTGAAACGGAAAGAGCAATACGATTGCCGAGTTAAATGTGAATTTGCTGGGCTTTGAGGAACTAATTTGAAATGCTTCGTTGGGCAACAAGAAAACTACTCACGTAAACAAATTCTGGAAATTGTGTTTGCGCTTTAATATTAATTGCGGCTAGTACTTGTGGTATGTGAGCTTTCAGCATGACGCCATTATTGACCTAGCGCATTATAGTTAAATGCAGCGGCTATAATAAACGGAATAGCACTTTGTTGATTTATATTTAATATATATAGAACATTACCATGACAAATGAAATTGTTTCTAATATACTCCTAATTACTGTAAAATAAAATAGCATCAGGTAATGGGCTGTACTTAAATAAAATTTAAGGCTATCTTGAAATTTGTGTACATTAATGCTTTTTTAAAATAACTTTTAAATGTTCTAATTAAGCACCTGTAGACTCATTACAGTCCCAGCTATCTGGCAGCTTAGACCTTCACTTAACTGGTTTGAACTATACTTATATACTAATCCTGAGCAAAAATATGTATCGCTGTTTTCAAAAGATTGAATGTGGCAAACAGTTTCAAAAATTACTAACTACTATTTGTAATAAATATATACGAGGCTTGTTCAACTGAAACCCAGCTTTGATTAACTTAAACTTGAAAACAAATGTCAAATGACGTTTGTTACTGTTAGTAGTGTTTCTAAGTAACACATTAGTAAGTTTCTGACGTTTGAAATTGATTCTGACTTTTAAAACTTCGATTTTGAAATGGCGTTTGTTGTTGAAAATCCGTCCAAGTTTGATCTTACAGTTTATGCGCTGAGGGTGTGCAGCCATTGCAGATTCATACGTGAATGCAAGCAGTGTATGGAAATGCATGTATTGCGTACCCAACTGTGAAGGAATGGTGCCGAAAATTTAAGAATGAAAAAGAGGGGACTATGAATGAGCCGCGGCCAGGTGCACAGCGTACTGCATTAGCAGAAAACAATATGGCATGTGTGGAAGGCCGTATTAGAGAAAATCGTTCAATTTCAATTAGAGAAATTACGGAAATTGCTGGTGCGAGTGTAAGATCTCTCCATAGTATTGTACGTAATTTGGGTTACAGCAAAGTTTGTTCGCAATGGATTCTTAGTCTCTTGACTAACGAACAAAAATTCTTACGAGTGAGCTTATCTCTGCAACACCTCTCAGACTATAGGCTAAATGGTAATGACTTTCTTCTGTCAATAATTGCTGGTGGCGAAACTTGGTGCTTTTACTACGAGCCATTCAGTATGTTATAGTCGATACAGTGGAAACATTAAAGTTCACCACCACGAAGAAGTTTAAAGCACAACCTTCTGCAGGCAAGGTGATGTTAACATTTATTTTTCGATCATGAAGGACCCTTGTTGATCGAGTTTAAGGAACTTGGAGTAAATGTCAATGTAAATCTGTACAATGAAACTTTGACCAAGCTTCATCAAGCAGTAAGACGGAAACGTACAGGAAACCTTACGCATGGGGTCATTTTGCTGCCTTGGGATTTCCATATTTTTGGACCGCTGAGAAAGGCGTTACAAGTCGGCATGTTCAGTCTGACACAGAAGTACAGATAGCTGTGGAAGACTTCTTCAATCAACAACCACAAGACTTCCATGAGCAGAGTATACGTCGGGTAGTAAAATAATGGGATAAGCGCCTTAACTGTGACGGTAAGTATTTCTAATTAAATTGTTAGTTAAATTTTTTATAAAGCAAAGATGGGTTTCAATTGAACACACCTCGTAAGTATATAAGTATAAGTACTATAAATAGTAAAAAGCAAGGTGATTATTACACATTAATTTAACGTTTGGAATTATGGACGTCAGTGAGAAGAGTAGGAAGCCCTAATTTAGTTCCTTTGGAATACATGACAAAAAATGTTGATCTGCATATGAAATAACTGTCGTAAGGGCTGCTTGAAATTTTTTGAGTTTCCTTTCAGTAAATGTTAATCTTAATTTTCCGCTTCCTAGTTTATGTTACTATGGGATAATCGTTCAGAAGCAAATTGTTCAGCATTAAAGATTGAGTATAATGCACGATTTACTTTGGTGGATATTGGAGTCATTTCTAAATATTATAACCACTTCGATCAAATTAAAATAATTGTTAATCAAATAAATAGTAAATTCTATCAATACAATAAAATACAACCAAGTATAAAATGTAGTTCAGAAATTAAACCAAACACGTGCAATAATTGTCAAATGATTGCCTTTACCTAGTGGTTAAATTCAAGGACATGCGATATTAATTTGCCCAATTTGTAAACCATTTTTCATGATTATAGGGAAACTGCGTGTAATAATGAAGAAGACAGTTTATACAAATTCAGTTTTTAATGGTGATTAAATTATATTTTCCTTACTTTAGTCTAAAATAATTAAGGCAGCCAGTATTTCCATTTCATAGTAGAATTGTAGAATCCTGACTCAAGTCAAGATCAGCATCTTGTAGATTGTTATCTGAAAGTATTAATGATTTAGCTGAACAGCATTAGTTTTTATGCTATTAATCGGTTAATACGTATAACTAAAAACTGAAACACGGAAAAAGAAAATAGCAGACCATGCCAGAAGAGCATTTTATATACAGTACCAAACTCTTACTAAATACTCCATTTATTAGAAATGGTGTAATATACTGCATGTTATAAACAAAACTACAAGAAATACATCCTAAAGTCTTGTTTATTTACCGACACTTTCAGAAGCAAAATAATTAAGAGAATGCAAAGTGGTCGGTACTCTTTAAAAGTTGTTGACTGTTAATTCAATTTTTAATTAGAAATCCTGGCAGACATCCGTAAACGTTTGGGTGCATATTATAGTAATATGTCCATTATGTTTGTCTAAATAAAGTGTAGTTTAGAAAAATCGACATCAGTTCGAATACATCTTTGACAGACACTATTTACACTCGATCGTTATTATTAGTATTACACGTTTCTCTTGCCAGTTTGAATCAGAAAATCACTTACCAGAAGTGCCACTGGTAGACGCGAAATTGTGAAGCCCACAATATACAAATCATAATATTATATTCTTAATAGTTTGATACATGTAGGTTTCATTTCTGTTCTTCAGTAAACGTTAAACTGTATGTAGCCCTTAAGAAATATCAGTACGTCTGTGGTAGCCCTTCTACAGCAACAGTTCAAATAAACTACACAAAAATGAATATTGCAGTGTAAGACATTCAATGGCAACACCAATTGCATTTATAATAAAAAAACTACCTAAACAACAAAATGTAACGTCTTTTTAGTAATGAACATGAAAATTACAACAAAGATACGTTTGAAGAAGAAATTTAACAATATTATAATGACTTAACTTAAATTTATTAAATTTTAATACCGCGTGGCACCTCCTGTGGCAGTAATAACTGCTCTGCACCCTGCTGGCATACTCTCAATGCAATTATCAATATTTTCTTGTGGAATTCGATGCCACAGTACCGGCAATACATACCTCAGCTGTTACACAGTAGTAGGCCTTGAATTATGATGATCCAGCCGTCTCTGCAGAAGGTCCCAGTGCATGCTCGATGAAGTGGAGGTCTGTAGGTAGCGGAGGAAGAGCAAGATGGTTTATTTCCTCATCTAGAAGCATCTCTAAAATAACCCGAGCACGATGCGGCCTTGCATTGTCGTCAAGAAAATCAAAATATTCCTGTCCAACAGCGTTGCGACGGTTCAGAACATGGTCCACAATGATTTTTTGGGCATAACGTTGGCCCGTGAGTGTACTATTAAAGATATGGATGTCAGTACGCCACCCTAAAGAAATTCCAACCCATACCATAAAACCACCAACAAAGGCGACGACTGGTTGGATATCCTGAGGTAACGTACTACGTCCGGCACTACGATACACTCTTTGACGCTGGCTATCATTGCTGAGACAATATCGGGACTCGTCCGAAAACAGTATATCATCCCACGATGTCGCTTCTTGAAGCCTACGTCTTGACTATTCCACTCGGTGTCTTCGTTGAGCCACAGTTCTTGCAGGAAATCTCAGGGGGCGGTAAGCCCTACCTCAAACAATTGATTTCTCACAATCGAGCAGTTGAAAAGTGGTACATTCTTGCATTAATTATCAGAAGTCGATCCTCACAAGGTGTTGTGATGCGAAAATATCCACTTCCAGGCCTTCTTGCAGTCGTATCCGTTTCTCTAAGTCATGAAAAGGCACGCTCTGCGTCGTTCCACACTTATCAGTAATGTTGACCCGGTGATCTCCTCTTTAGTGCATAGCAACGGCTAAATTTCGCTGTTCTATTGTTAAATGGTTTCTCTATTATTGAGAACACAAAACGAATAAAAAAAACAATAAACAAAGAAGATCTTAAGAATACAGGAAAGATTATTCAATCATACGCACTCGCTCGACTTGACACTAATACGGTTAAAAAATTGCAACTGGATTCGATTGTTTTTTGTTTTTTAACATCAAACATTGCCGCTTCCTCTAATTATCAATAATAGACGACCATTAGCAGCCAAATACAAACATATATACTTATATTACAATATTCCTATTCATTTTTGAATAATTTACTTCAGTTTTTTGCTTTTTTCCTCAACAAGTTTGGACTATATATTTATTATATTCAACGTTGAATTGGAGAAATTTGTTCATATCATATCAATCAATGAAAGACTGCTAAGTTCCTGAAATCAATAATTGGTGTTGCTAAAAACATGAAGTCATATAAAATAAAAATTAAACTTTAAGAGACTCGTCGAATTCTAAAGAAGTCTGTAATTAATTTAGAGGAAAATTAAAATTTACTTGATTTATGTGGTTACAATAAGAATTTAAAAATATTTACTACAAAAATAGCCAGACACCCTTCTCGTCAGTTTTATTAAAAATAAAGGAATACATAATACTGTATATGAATTCGAAAACAACACGTATCCTGCTTTCACTACCAATATTATTTAGAGGAATTGAAACAGTTTGATTACTAGCAATAGCATATATTGAATGCCTACAGATACTATATGTCGAGCTCCGGAGGGCACGTACAGCCGACGGTCTCGGTTGTCGATACGACAGTTTTTGACAATCGTGAACTATGCAGTTGAATTCCTCTTCTCTGTTCAAGCAACTGGGTGGACACCATATTAAAGACCTAAAAGATTCATTCTTTTATATGGTTAAGTAAGGAAAATACAGAGAAAGTCGGATATGATGACAGTGAAGATACTAGACTTTTTTGTAGATTGTTAGATGTAGAATTATTCCGTATTCCTGGTGTAAGTGCGATTTTTAATAACTACTTGTAAGCCGCAACAAATGACGCTTTTTGATATGTACTTCAAAGTTTTAGAAAAATTATTTACATTGTATAGACAGGCTGTTACCTACTGTTATTGATTTTTTGATCTTTTCTTTTAAATTGGCCAATCTAGCTGTAAATGTAGTGCTTGTAATTTATTTGCTCCCGTAGTAAGATCTATACTTATACAGCATTTTTGGTCAATTAAACTTTCAAAAGATTGCTCCTACATGTAAGTTACAATATTACGTTTCAGAAATATACAGATGAATATATGTTATGAATTTATTAGGTATGTAGGGGATTCAAAATAGACCAACCTGTAATAAGAAACACATATCCGGAAATGCACCGTTTTAGAGCTAAGACTGAACTTACGAGTAATAATGATTATAATTGTATTTATTAATCAAATACTACAATAATTGCAGAAAATGACGACCACCAACTGCGATGAAAGCATTGCACGTTTGAAGCATATTTTAATATACTCTTTTGAGAGTGCCTGGCGTTGTTTGAAAGTATAGGGAAAAGTAGAATTCCATAGATGGCGCTCTGAAATGTCAATGTCATCTTAGCAACGAGTAAAACAAATCAGCTGCCGTATAAGCCCTTTGATATTTAAGTGGTTTTATTTAGCTGTTTTAGTTATTTTCAGTGTGTGTTTTGTAAAACTTTTGCTTTTTCTTTGATTGTGCTTTAGTACTTTGTGTTGTTAAACTAAATTTTGACTCCTAATATTTTTATTTTTGGAGTAATAGGTATGGTTGATATTTGTGAAAAGTACAATAAGCGTTCAATTAACTGTCTAGTTTTAGGACTGATTTCGTGTTTTTATTTTATTTTTGATATATTCATATCTACAAAAGTTGCAGGGAAGGTACGTTTGTATTGAGTAATATTTTAAATCTTTAATACCGACTTATTTTCTCTTTGTTTTAGTAAACTATGGATTATACACTGACTATTCAAAGTTTATTTGAATTTTTAAATGCTGAGCCTTCTTCTAGGTGCATAAATGAGGGACAGGCAGTTTTAAATGCTGGCCATATATTTTTGCTTGGTACTAACCTTGATTATAGTAGTCTTCCCTTTTAAAATGTAAAGAACACACGGACATACTATCTGTAACTGGTTTCCCCATTTTTACTTTCGTTGCCCAAGCCTTTCTTTGAGATATATTTTCCATAACTCCAAACTTATTTTCAATATTTACCATTCTTCCCATGGGAGGAAATTTATGGAAAGATAAATCGGGATTTTTCCCTTTACGGCTAGTGCAACCAAATGCACAACAGTTTCGATTATGCAGCGACATAATTCAAAGTATAAAACTTTAAAAAAGCTTCAAAATATTGCAATCAAACTTGATCTGCAATGAAAACAAAAAAATAGAATAACATAACCTATTCCATAATATCTCTGATTATATAAGAATATTACCTCTGAAATGATGACAGTTGAGTTGAATAGAAAAACACAGTTTTAAGCTTGCCACTGACACAAAATTAAACAAATAAAGTACGAATTTACGGTAATTACGCTGACTTGCATATAATACAAAAACAATGCAAAATGAATTATTTTACTCGTTGCGACAATTACAATTTTTTCCGCCAGAGGTCTCATTGAATTCTACTCCGCCCTATTGCGGGCTACAGGATTAAATATAATAGGACAACAAAAATACTGGCTAGAACAGGTATAAAAACGATACCTAGACCGGTTGTAAATGGGTAACGGAGCATATCCGCATCTTTCTTTTACTTAGGGAACTTCCTTGTTTCGGCAACTCGTAGATAGGCGAAATACTTGGGGCGTATTTAAAATTCGCACATAAGTAATGTAACAGAAAGGAAGAGACAGTATTTTGGTTGTTCTACTCCATTTAATCATGTAGCCCGCTATTAACGTGGAAGCACTATATCAGATTTCTTCAGACTCGACAAGCGTCTCGTAAATCAAACGCTTCATATAGTCTCAGAAAAAACTAGGAGAGCTAGGCCCGGTGAACCTGGCGGCCTCGGTACTGCCGCGCCCCCCTGGCCTATTCGTCGCCGTCAGCGAATACTGGTTTGATGTAGTCTCGGACGGCCACCAAAAAGTGTGATGGCGCACTGTCGTACCGTCATGTTGCAGGTACATTTGTTGACGAATATCCAGTGGTACTTCTTCCAACAATTCTGTCATATTTTTTACAAGAAGGTCAAGTAAATGGAACTTCATATTGAAAAAGGTACGGTCCAATTAAACAACATTCAGGTTGATAACTACTGTTACCTGTACCTCGAAAACAGTGTATTTCCAGATATGAGTTTCTTAATATGAGTTGGTCTATTTTGAATCGTCTACATACCCTATAAATCTGTGAAACGTATTTCTTAACACCCCGTATAAAATTACAGCCAAGAGCATCAACCAGTAGCAAGCGTTTTCTACGTGGAAATTATATTTTTACTTTATTTTGAAGTAGATTATGTAACAAATTAACGATAAATGTAAATCTGTACTGTTTGTAGTCGCACATGGATTAAAGGTTAACTCTGTTTTGTTAGCTACAGTTGGAGAATTTTAATTACCTAATCCGCAGCTTGGTGATTACAATGAATAGATGACATGCTGTTTCGGCAAACAAATACAGCATTAATTAGGCTTATAAATGTGTAAAGTTTTCTTATTTCATCGCAATTGACTATTTTACATTCCCCAAAGTTCCAATTATGAGTTTTAAAATTGGAACACATATGTTTTTGTTAATATGTAGAGATACGTGAACTACGAGGATGTTTAAGTAAATTGTTTAATTACTTTTTTTTAAATTAACACTTGTAAAAGAGGCATTTCATCCCTAATTGTTGAAGAACCCTGTGTAATAATTTGACTGTCAAGCTGTAGTCAAAGCGCAAAGAAAATTGATATATTTTAATGTTTGTTTGGTTGATAGATACGTGAAGTACCTTTACCTACTACGTAATTCGGCAATAATAGGAACTAATCTTATTGATTACAAGCCGTATATCCGTGGATATTTGTATCATTTTTCACATGCACCTACCTAAATTTTTTACAAAAGCAGACTTCAAAATTCTTCTCCAACATTTTTTCCCAATCGACTGAATATTTATAAAAGGATAAAAATCCACAACCACAACGAATATTCAACCGTCTCTCCACTTTTAGTAAAAGCAGCTTATTTTTAGCATCGGTTTTAGGAATTGATATTATATTCTCTAAGAAACGCATACGGTCTATTAAATCCCGTTTCGAGATTAGTTTACAGGAAAACCATCTAATTCAATGTTCCTTCATTAAATTTTACAAGCGATTCTATCTTATTCGTAGATCTGGATTATTAAATCCGGTGTAACGTATGAGGTTGCCAACAAATAATATGTTGCTTGGTACAGCTTATGTGTGCTAAAGCCTGTTTATAGGGGGAACAGGATTTGTTTTCGTCGTTATACGTTTTTCCCATTTCGGAGAAATAATGTCAATTTGTAGCCTTGCGCTGACATAGGAGTGGCCAATAAATAATCCACTTCTAACCGGCCGAAACAGAAAAGGCAGGGCTGTTCTATCTATGTATAATGGAACGACCGGCTTTCCAATTTACATAAAAACTGTGCGCATATACAAGATTATAAATATACTTTTAAAAATTTTCTAAGCTTTTCAGTTCAGGATGTTAAGACATTATTTCCTTTTATTTTTGTCGACGGATTTAGTGATATATATTTTTAACCGTTTATCTGCTCGTATACTATAAAGCATATATAAATCTTTGTTTGTTTTAATTAACCATTGAAGGTTCTGAGTAAACACTAAACTAATCTATAATAACGCTAATTGCTCTTATTGCGGATATCGCGTGTCACATTCATAACACGTGATGCTTATTCGAAAATTGTTACCCAATTATTTAAAGCAACTAGGTAGACCGCCCATCAAGTTTTGAATGAGTGGTTTGAACTCCAGTCCAGTGCTATAACCACTGCACCACGCTGGGAAATAAATCTATAATACACTTCGTTTCATATGAAATGCACCACCCATTAAAAATAAAGCTACGGGTTTGAAATTTTGCTAAAATAATGTTTCATTATTGCGTATGAAATGATCAGGTTTTCATAAAAAAAAAATTAACAATTATAAGAAAACAATAACAACAACGTAAACAGAATAATAATGTGTAACATCGCCATGAACAGCAATGCAAGCATTTACTCATCGTGGCATGCTTTCTATCAAGTGGTCTCAATAAACCTCTGCACTAGAATAAACCTCAGGAAAGGTTATAAAGGTGCAACAATCGATATTCTAACAGACAGCCAAGCAGCAATAAAGGCTCTGAAAGCCTACAGCTGTGAATCCAAGATTGTCTGGGAATGCCTAGGCAACCTCAAGCAACTGGCCAGCAAAAACCACGTAACTCTATGGTGAGTTCCAGGGCACGAGGGTATACCAGGCAACAACAAAGCCGATGAACTCGCAAAAAGAGGTGCAACAACGGCATACACTGGACCTGAACTTTGTTGTGGAATACACAAAAGCCACATTAAGCACGAGGTCAGCCTATGGGAGGAACTAATGAAATCCTCGTACTGGGAAAACACACCAGGACAACGTCAGGCAAAACAGTTTATAACCATTTCGCAAAACAAAGCAAGGAACGCTTTATCTCTCAGCAAGAAGGAGCTACAGACCATCACTCTTTTCACAGGCCACACTCCACTTAAATACCATCTATTTAAAATTGGTAGGGCTGAGGACCAAATATGCCGCCTATGCAAGGCAGCAGAAACGGCTGAACATATCCTACGCATACGCGATGCTGCCGGTCAACATTCTCGGGAAAGAGACCAGCACACCTACCGAAATAAGAGACTTAAATCTCAGAGACATCCTCAGGTTTTTCAATAGCCTTCAACTTCTCTAACGAAGGCAAGGGCTTGTAAGTTACAATATAAAGTCGCAGTGACGAAAGGCATGCCAAGGCCAAAGCCCTAAACAGATAATAATAAAAATAATAATAAGAATCAAGTGGTTTCTGTTCTCCTGGGGTATCTCGTTCCATATAACCTCAAGCTGGTGTCTCAGCTCGTCTAAGTTCTTAGGAGCTCTTGACAAAAACCTTAGTCGCCGGCCCATCATGCCCCAAAGGTGTTCGATCGGCGATAAGTCCGGTGATCGTGCAGACAATGGCAAAATTTGCAATTGTGCTTGTAGGAGGTACGTTCTGGTAATGTTTGCAGTGTGCTAATGTGCGTTATCATGTTGGAAAATACCGTTTGGCAACGTCTGAATGCATGGTACTAACACCGGTTCCAGGACATTACGAATATAGCGATGAGCATTTAAAGTGCCTGGGACGAACCACCAAACCATACCTCCAGGTGTTAAAGCTGTATGGCGTTTTTCAACAAACTCTAGATTTCGTCTTTCTCCTTGATATCGGCGTACCTTCCTACGGCCGTCATTTCACCACGCCCAAAATCTTTATTCGTCACTCAAGACAATGTCGTTCCATTGCTGATTCCAATGCTGCCGCTCTTGACACCAAGCCAGCCTAACAGCCTTGTGATGTGCAGTTAAAGGGAGCCGTTGGAATGGACGGTAGGATCGCAGTCTAAAACAAGAGATTATTCTGTAAATTGTTGCCATTGACACGCGGCGGTAAGAGCTCCGCTCTACTCTAAAGCAACAGACCTTGTTGTTTGAAAGCTGTCTCGTATAGCCATTCTTCGAAGAAGTCGATCTTCACGAACATTGCTGCTACGTGGCAGCTGGACGATGTCGCCGAATGCCTTCCTCTGACCAAGCAGACCATATTCGTGCAACTGTAGTGTGGTCCTGATTTACCTTTCTACCAATTTCACGAAATGAAAGTCCAGCTTCTTTCATACCGATAATTCGACCTCTATCAAAATCGGAAATGTGGTTAAATTTTCTGAGTTGTCTTACTGGATGCATATTAGAACATTAATTCTGTCACAAAATGTTACAAAATATCGAAACAACTAATTAATGTTCACTAGATATTGTTTCGTTTCTAAGCAACAAGTTGATGAGAGGCAGTAGACGAACACCACAACTACTTGATTTTTTTAATGGAAATAATGATCAGTTCATACGCAATAATAAAAGATTATTCTAGCAAATTTTCAAACACGTAGCTTTATTATTAATTAATTTTTAATTTCATGAAACTGAGCATAAAATCTTGAAATATGTGTTAGCAGTACGATGGGCCGAAATTAAAATAATAATGAATGGATATTGATAGAATTATTAGCGGATTTACATACATAAACTCATAAAATCATATATGACGATCAATTAAAATGTTGTCGATATAACACAAGAAGATTTACTTCCACTGAAACTAGTTTTATATTTTAATAGAATGCAGTGCAATTGAACTAACAATACTTCAAAGCCATTGTACCAGCTCCATACTTCAATTCTGCAAGACCTGGAAACTGTTCTTCCGGCAACATTATTTTTCCAAATCTCTCCAGACATTGCCTCAATTATTAGCAAACCAAACACACGTCTTTGCAGATAGCTCGTTTGGTTCTAAATTTTCCATTAAAACGTGTCATGCTTGTTTAGCAGAGTTGTTCTTAGCCTTAGCAATTTTAGAATTACTTAACGTAATGTTATTAAACAACCTCTACAAACACAACTACTTAACATAGTGACTTCGTACTTTTACAGCTGTTGGTATAGCAGACAAAACAGCGCTCTACTGATAATTTCAGTCACTAATACCATATGAAGATCATTACCGGAAAGTTTCAAATGATCTGTAACTACATTTCGCAGTCCATAATATTCTACTTACTTTCAGAACATGCACGTACATAGCTTTGGAATTTGATGATATGTTCGTTAACCATTTGGTTTAAAAATTTGTAGATTGTGGCATATCTTGAAACCGAGATCGTTACCTGAGTCTCTTTTACATCTTCTAAAGTAGATTCTGTTTCTGAAAAAAACGGTCATCACAATTTTTTTGGAAAATTTAATATTTAAAGAGTTATTTATCTGAGTTTCCTATAGAAATGGCAATTTAAAGACATATCTAATTTACAAATTGTTTCACTATAATTTTCACCTGCATGTCAGAATTTATCCACTTTTCTTTTCTTTTCTTGAACATTGGATTGTTAACTTTCTAAAATAACGAAGTTTATCAAAATTGGACACAAAAACAAAAAAATTATTTACATTTTAGTGAATTGATGTAAACAAACGCCACAACTTCGTTATGATGCCGAATTAAAGACAAATTGCTAGGTAATTTAGGTATTAAACAACTTCAGCTATTCGTGGTTTTTCGCACATGTTTAGAATTAATTGTATATAGAAAAACAAATACCAGCGAATGGTATCTGCACTAACTTTCCTGCAATACTACGCAATTCATGGCGATGAGTACTTTAATTACATTGTGACTGGCAGCAAGACTTGAATTTCGTACACACATGTTAAAACCAAGCAACAATTAATGTAGTAAAAGTTTTTCAAGGAGACAAAAAGTTCAAACAAATATTTAAGAACCGAAAATTTATGGCTACCGTATTTGGGACAAGAGAGATTTATTGTTAGTTGATTTCCTGGCACATAGTACGACAATTAATGCAGACATGTATGCTATTCTACAGTCATGCTTTTGCACGGTAACGCACGACCGCACGCAGCGATTCGCACTGTGTCACTCATTGATCAATTCAATTGACAAATTTTTAACCATCCCTACACAGCTCCACCTTATCGCCAGTGCCTATCACCTCTTCCTCCATCTTAAGATTCACTCAAAAACCCGCGACTGTTTTCTTGACGACAACGACCACGTCAAAATGACGGTACTAAATTGATCTTCATTGGCAAGCTTCTGTAGCGAAGGTATACAAGAACTTGTAACACGATATAATAAGTGTTTAAATGGAAATTGTGACTATGTACAGAAATAGTTTAGGAGTGTATCAAAGATTTAAGTATAATAATTTCTTTTTCAACTATATATTTTTGTTTTACGTTTTGTTTAAATTTAATCGTACAAGTACGTATACATCGACTGAAATAAAATTACAGCTTTAAACAGAATTGAATTAATACACAATAATTGCATTCCACGTTAGGCTAAAAAATCTCTTTCATAAAAGCAAAATTGACTAACTAACTAAGGGTAAAAATAGTGAAAGTTTAACTCGAAATAAGGAAAGCTCTGCGAAAGATTGGAAACTCACGAGAGATTTTGAAACATTCGTCAAAGAAGTAAGTATAACAGAAGCAGCAATGAATAATTTACCATATCTAACAATGCGATTGGAATATGCTGAAACGGGGGCAAGTTAATTCACTTACTTCAGGGGAAAATAAATCATGATGTTGAAATATACCGGCTGATATAACAGATAAAGCAAAATAGGGATTGGTAAGAGGAACTTCTTAAAATGAATGTAGGAAGAAAATGCAACTAGAAATGTTAAAGCACAAATGAAAGAATGAGACACAAATTGATTCTAGTGCACCGAAATCAAAAGCTATTTTAGTTTAAATAGATTCATCACGGTACAGTTCGTATAGATTCAATGGTGGTTGTGCTTTCAATACAGTATTTACTTAGTATACAGGCTGATGGTGTACAGCTTATTAAGACAACTGATCTTCTTTATCGAAGGTACACAAATATTCTTGACAGTGATGAAAGTAAGCCGCAACTCTCCGGAACGCCATTCAGATCAGTTCAGGTTTTAAAATCACCAGACAACAGAAAAGCCCAATAGTCTTATTTTTTGTATAACAAAACAAAAATGGATGGTTGGATTACCTGTGGGCGGTGGAAGGTAGAAGCACGGTCAGCACTCGTCCGTTGCACACGGCAACAACATGTACGTCATAAGCTTGTGGTGTTTTGGTTTCTAATCTGTCAACGTTCCAGCAGGGCGTTGTTTTTGCTTTCAGCCCCTATCATTGATTTTAGCAAGTTCAGTAGTGTTTGTCTGCATTACCGATAGCATCTTCGGCTGAAAACTCGGTGTCCTGGTTAACTTAGTAGGAGTAGTAAAACATAATACGTTCAAGGAAAACACAAACAAGCCTTTTGACGCGAAGCTGCTAATAGATAAGGAAAATAATGTAGTTACTATCTTCATAGCCAATTCTTCTAATCAAATTGTCAACTTGTCTATGAGGTACGTTTACCCATTCCTCTAGAGCGGCTTGAATGAGCTGCTCCACATTTCCTGGATTATGCCTTCGAGCTCTAATCCTTCTTTTAATGGAAGTCCCACACATGCTCAATGAGATTCAGGTGGCATGCAGGCCATCTCAGAACAGTGACATCTTCTGTTTCCAGAGAGTCTGAGGCAACTCTGTTGGTATGTGGAGGAGCATTATCATGCATGAAAATGACAATATTGCCCATTACACCTCTCCACAGCCTAACTATGGGTTTTAGCACCAAATTGACATACTGGCGACCCGTTAAAATTTGACGTATAGGACGCGTAGGAGTTTTTCTCCCATCATAATACCTTCCCAAAACATTACAGTTTCTCCTTTATATGTTAGAACAGATCTGGCAGTTTGCAATCTAGCTTGTCTGCCTCGACATCTTTAAACCCGAATTCGATCATCGGTCATCTGATCTCAGACCAATTCTGGTTTCATATGAAAAATGGATATTTTGCCAATCTTCAATTGTCCAGTTCTGATGTTCCAGACACAAATTTAGCCGATCAATTTTATTCTGCCTGGATAACTCGGAAACCCTTAACTGTCTCCTGTTAAATAAATTTCCGGCACGAAGTCTCTTTCGTATTGTTTCAACTGAAATACCAACACCTGTAGCCTGCAAAAGTTGCCTTTGGAGATCTAGATGAGAAGAGGTTGGATTTATTCTAGCTATTTGAATTAAAAACCGTTCTTGTCGATCACTAGTTACTCTGCAACGACTTTGTCTAGGCCTGTTCTTGAGCTTTTCCAATTCTAAAAATCTTGCATACGTTTTTGAAACAACGCGCTGCGAGACGCCCACCGTTGCTACGATTTGCCTTTGTGACATTCCCCGCTCAACAAGAGCAACAATTCTTCCCCTCTGAACATCTGACAAATCTACGTAGGGCATATTAAATTTTTTTGAGCACAAAGTTAAATTTACTCTAACACTTCGATTTTTCAACTGGATACAAATAACAACATTTTTCAATGTGCACGTGATCAACTTTTATCAATTAGTTATCTTATTTCCAACAAAATCCTTTATCTCTTATCTGCATAACAAGTTTTCATAAATGCTCTTTCCTTTAATCGTATCATAGCCATTTTTTAGGTAAGATATTTATGGGACTTGACGCCAACACTATAAGAAAAAAAACAAGAAAAAATATAATCGCGTGAGCTCCTTTCTGTATTTTCAGTTAAATTTTCATAGAAGAAGTGTGATCTAATAATATGGTTACTTCATATTAATTAATTAAAGAAAAAGTTATTTTAATTGCCATGCTATATGTATGTCGTCAATCACTTTTAGTGGAGAACTACTTAGTTGTACAGGGTGCACATATAAAGTAAGAACATTTAAACGTGTCATAACCATTAATCTGCCAATCCTAATTAATATATAATCTAATGTTATGTGTGTTAGTTTTTCGATGGTAACAAGCTTCATGGCCTACCCTATACATCTTAACCATTTCTGACTGCTAGATATTTTAATATATTTCGAAGTTTCCGTAATATCTGTAAAAGTTACTCTTCCGCACGTCTCTTATGCTCGTCATTATGATCTGAGGTTTCAAAGTTTAAATGCTTGCGGGTGATTGTTCACGGCAGGGAAGAGGAAGAACTCCCACGGAGTGAAACCCGACGACTTTTAAAGATATGTTCCAAAACTGTCAACGCCTTCATTATCAAAACCTTCTTGCCGGAGAGCAATCTGTATGAATTAACGATACGGCTTCTCCATTTTACTTAATTCTTCAGTAATCATTTGTAAAGTGGGACGTCGATCATTTCTCGCCAGAATTCTCACATTTCCGTCGCCTTCAACTTATTTTGCTCCTACTGGACTGTGTAAGTCTGCGCTCATTTTATTGAAATGGCGCAAATAATACATTTGATATTATACAAGATGTTTCATATAATGCTTCTAAAACAACTGAGTCCACTAGCAATTGACTGTAAGTTGCCATGAATAATACCCAAAGGTAATGGTAACCATTGCATTGTATTAATTAAAGAGTAATGTTCTACTTCTTCTTCAACGGAATCGGCTTCACCAGTTCAAGGTGGCTACTGTAGAAGCGTTTCAAATTTAGTTTTTAGGCAGAATTTTTAAACATGTTTACAAATAATTGGACCCTTGAATCTCAAAACACTTACTGGAATGCTTTAGGGAGGCATATTACATGAAAATACTGTATTTATTTATATTTATAATTCTATTCGAATGTTTGTTATCATCGTCAACAAAACTTGGAAAAGTTTCAATCACTTTAAACTAATGATTGACTAAATTTTCAATCTACGGTAGAACGAAAAATTGTACACTTTTGCAAAATATTCAATTTCTCCTCAAGCAGATCTAGTAAAGGCCTGCTCTTTGGTTGGAAATGTGATAACAAATATTATATAAGGGTTAGCTGTTGAAAACAAAATATGTGTGTTAACGTGTGGCTTTCTAACCTAACTTTTGATTGTTTGGTATCGCTGAAAAGCTCACCAATTATTGTTCCTTATATAACATACATTTATTTTGTAATATTTATATATTGCTTCAACTGCGAGGTTGTTAGCAATGTGTCATTATATTATGTACAAGTTAGGAACATATTAGTACAATAAATAGCAATCTTATATAACAAGTTTGCCTACATTTTTCTTAGTGACCCAGTGTCCTGCAGGGAGGCTACCATTTTCTTTGCGCTACGTTAGTGTTGTAGGGATGTACAACTTTTCGCTTGTATCTTCATAAATTTGACAGTCCAATAGAAGGTGTTTTACTATTAGTAGACCGTTGCAGTTGTGGCACATTGGTTTCGCTTTTGCTGCAATAAGTATAAGTGCGTCATTCTGGTGTATCCGATTCTCAAGCGAGTCAAAATCACTTGTTGTCTGCGGGATAGTGAATGGCTTATTACTTGATCTTTAGTTTGTGGTTTGATTGCGAGGAGTTTACAGTTGTAAGATTCCCATTCGTTTGGCCATTTTTATGAATACAGTGTTATAGAAAGATGTCATGTCGTTTTTAGATATTTCCGTGATATAACATGGGAGTATAGAGAAGTTATAACTTGATTATCTACTTGGTCTGCTGCTTCGTTTCCAGGAATTGCTATATATTCATGAGATGGAACCCAGCACAGCAAAACAGTTTTCCCATTCTGCTGAAGAGATGTCAGTTATTTTTGGTTTGGGTAGCTATTTTGCTCTTCGTTTCGTGGGACTGAAGTTCTTGTATAGCAATCAAAGAATCCGATATTAGTAAAGAATGGTTATTAAAAACTACTTCTGCTGTAAACACCATGGTTTGTAGAATTTAGAGAAGTTTTCCAGAAAAACCACTAGTTGCTGATGGAGGTTGAAACATCAATGTAGTTGTGGGTGTACCTACTGCGGATCTTTTCTTCTACATTAGATGTTATATTGATAGATGAAATTCGATTGACAATTTCTTGGAGAGAAGAAGGGATGAGGTAGTGATTGGTTTTCTTCTTCACTCTTCAATTTAATGCGGTTTGAGTAAAGTCCATTGGAGAAGAATACTGCATGGTCTTTTCTGTTTACAGTTGGAATATTTTGGTGGATTGAAGAAAAGATGTGGGTTGATCTGAAAGACAATGTGTGTAGTTTGGGATTAGTTGGTCGTGGGTTAGTAGTTTTGGAATTAAAACCCAAACAAAAGTTTGGATTATTGAAAAGTATAACCTTAAGGTTGAGTAGTGAATAGCATTGAGTGTTTTTAATATGTTATAATTTGATGTTCTATAGATATTTGTGGTGGAAGAAACCATAAAGAACCGTCTGCATAATATACATGTTTATTTAAATTCATCAGAAATCATAAATAAGTAATAGCTAGAACACCCATAAAGCAGCTTTGTACAGCTTAATTTATTAAATATTTTCAAGGAAAATCTATAGAATTTATTTCTGCCAGGCAATTTATACAGCGATACAATTTAGAAACACTTTGCATAATAATAAAAATAAAAATTTAATTAAATTCATCATTGGACACTAGTTGCTGATACTATAATTTATTTCAGAAGTAATGGAAATCTTAATTTTTCAGTACCTTAATTAGCTGAAAAGTGAACGTCAATAATGGTAGCAGGACGATTACTCCCTGAACAAAAACCCCCGGACATTAACTCCACATACATAACCCCTGCTTAGAAAACGATCATATTAAAAACACTCCTGGACATTAACCCCCCGTACAAGAAACCGTCAATTAACCTTGCATTTGGAATATCACTAGAAAAAATTAAATTCTTCTAAAGCTACTCTTTTAACGTTATTGTTATTCACCGTTAATTTTTTGTGTTATGTTCAAAATTCAGTTGTATTATTTTTTTTACTTCTTTTTTAAATTCCTATATTTTACCCTTATTTTTTGTAATGTCCAAGTCTATCTTAATTTATTATTCCTAGCCCACATCCTGTTTAAAACCAAAAGTAAAACAGTGAGTCAAAATATTTTAGAGATTTCTATATTTTATAATTAATTACTTTTTCTACCTCTATAATTTTAAATCAGTATCCACATGTTGTTGTGTCAAATAAATCTAGTTAAAATTTTTATTTTGTTAAATATTTTAAAACATTTATTTTCTGAAATAAATGATATATCCATTCTTTGTTGTCTCAAAAGAATTTTATTTAAAAGAGTGTATTTTTATATGGGGGAT
>JABXWE010024647.1:0-30243 GCA_014611495.1 Limonius californicus | reverse complement strand
ACCCTATACCTATAAGGTATGGGAAAGTAAAAAAACCTAAAAAATGTCAAGGAATCGCTTTCTTCTACTACAACTTAAAAACATCTGCTATGGCAATTGATGATGACATTTCTAACAGATGAAGAAAATGACAATGCTGTACAGCAGAACGTTAATAAATTCATATCGTCATGTTTCATTTTTTTTCTTACTTGAAATAATTGATTGATTCTTTGTGTAAGTTTTAATGCATATCTTTTTAATTAAATAAAAATATATGCCATCATAAACATCCTTATTATTTTAGATATCTTTGTTGTAGATAACTACGAGATTTCACTTTTTCAATTGTGTAATATTTAATTTTTATGGAGTTAGGTCACTTCTGCTTTCAGTGCCTTAAATGTAGTTAACTATATTTTGTTTGCTTCCTTTGTTAATTCACAGCGACTATAAAAAAATCGGTTTTCTCACTACACTTGAAACAATATTTTGCCTGTAACTGTTATTTGTAAAATAATTCCCATCATACCTTACATCAGAAGAAAAAAAATCTATCCAATGATGTTATTAACCACAATTGATAAAAAAATAAATAAAATAAAATTGATACCAATACCTTTGAAAATATAAGTAGCTATAAAAAAAAATCTCATTTGAACATTTAAAATCAAACAAAGTGCCTCAATAACTATAAAATGGTTTTTTTGTATTCGCTCTCCAAAATGGTTATTTTGGGAACCGTTTGGAGTCCGTAAAATGCTATTTTACGGCCTAGTACTTAAAGTTGCCATGGCAACACTTTACCGGATTCAAATTTGGTTATTCAGAAAACTCATTAAATCGAATTTTGCACTCATTATACACTACAGACACCACAATATTACTACAACATACCGTTCTTAACACTTATTTTAGGACCAACACAATATTTTTGAGTATTTCTGACAAACGCATCATTGATAAACAATTGATTGCCATGAACATTTTCGCATACGGGCTTCTAATAAATACACTACCGGATTGATGGCAATTGAAAATTAATATTATAATGCAAGAACTCTTTTTTTGGAGAGCTAATGCAAAAAAACATTGTATGCAACATGTACGCAAATGGCTTTATCGAATTCATCTTCAGATTACGGACTCGGCTATCGCCTCGTCCGGAAACATTACGATTCGTCCGCTAAAGCCTTGCGTACTTGTTACATAAACTACTATTGCAATACCAGTAATAACAAATCAATTACTCGTAAAAACAACAAAAACTGAAAAGTAAATTTTTTTGAGTAAGCAAGATTTCTAAAACTTAAATGTGGATCCTAGTAATCCTCGAGATGCTGAACCATTGTTCTCATCAAAGTGAATCTCTATCTCCTACCAGGAGATCTTCGACTGATTGCACTTCCAGGAAGTTTAAAATTAAAAAGCACACCAGAAACGTGAATTGTGCAAAAATAAACTTAATCATCATCAAAATCACCCTCACAGCTGAGACAAAAATAACTTCATGAATCATTAATTTGTATATTTCTTCTATTTATTGCCACGAAGTTGGCCAAAAAACTTTCAACTGTTTATTGATCTTCAGCAACATTTTTAGCCCACCGCCCACTAAAAATACACTTAACATTCATATTTGCTCGGTATTCTATTGATTATGAATTAAATCCTTTTATTCTTGCTTTAATAAAATTCAGTCTACTTATAAAACAAAAATCTATATTGATTATTATCCTGTTAAGTGTATTGTTGCTTTACTTTATTGAAAATCATATTCATGACATAGTCGAAACATTATTATTATTAATTTTAACTGGGTTTTGTTACCCTTTTTCTACTCAATAGGTATTTTAACCTGATAGATATTATTTTCAAAAGCAATACAAACAAACATTTCGTTAGGAAAACAGTACACTGGATGTTGATTTCAATCTTGGTTTTCTATTGAAAAACTTCCAATAAGCAGGAATCATACGCTCAATTTACTCATTCATTAATTAATTTTGAAAATTTGTATATTTCAAAAGCTTCGAGTATGCCCAATTTACAATATTATGTTATCTAATGTTCATAAATGCTTGCATAGCCACATTTTTCTGGGCGTTTGTATTTTATAGGAGCATATATTTATGTTCTTTGTACCTAGTATTAAACTTTGTAATTATCTAAACCATACACATATTTATGTAAACAAAATTAATTTGTAATTACCTGTATTTTCAACTAACCATTAGTCGTATCTCTTGTGTTGAATAAGGTATTTAAAGTGTTTTGTTGACTTAATATACTTTAAATGTACTTGTTTTGTTTATAATTTTTGCACTTTTCTCTGATGTCACAAATATGTAGTGGAAATATTTTAATTTTGTCGCAGTAATGTCTCGGGTAAATTTTATGAATTGTTAATTTATAATCTTTTTTAATCAGCTTAGTGTTGAAGCCATTACAGTGTGTAACTGGATTAATAATCAAAATTGCTTTGGTACAATTTATCCAACATAACAGAACTGTTAAAGCTGCTAATTCATGCGTTTTATGATTCGTGTGGTGAAGTGATATCTGTTTGCATCGGTTTTTTGTAAATACAGTATTCCAGTATCAGGTTTTAAAATTAAATTTTTAAGTCTACTTTGCTTAGTTATTAGTGGAAATATTTTGTTGGGGGTGTAGATTATTACTAAAGGTTAACAATTCCTCAATAAACTTAAATATACTATCAGAATATGCTAACATAATAACAGAGCAAAAAAGCTAATTTTCTAAATTCATTTCATTTATAAATTTAATTTTCCAAATGTGTTAGCCAAAAGTGCAGAAATTGTATTTCCCATTGGCAAGTCCTCTTTCTAAAGATAAAATTTAAAATAACTTTGAATAATGCAAAATTCAAATAATTTAATCAATTCATCCCATTCCACCCAATCTATATTTTTGTTGATATAAATATTACTTAACAAGAGAATACAATTTTGGGTAAGTATGTGTAAAAAGTTTTAGGGACATCGAAACTAACTAGTTTACATTGTGACGGTAAACTTAAATTGGATAAGTTATAGCTTCATTGGGTATGTAATTTAAACTAGCAACTATGCAATTTAAAGTTTTAACTAACATGTGGTTGTGCTTCAGTAATATTGTAATAGGCATTTGATTTATGCATTTTTAATAATTCATATAATGTCTTGTTCTTTCCTCATAATATGTTAAACTGATTGTGCAGTTATTTAAGTTTGTTTTGATACTATTTCGGGGGATTCTTATTTAAGGTTTCTAAATCTGAATTTATTAATAAAAAATTATTATGTTTTTGTAATCATGTTTATGGAAAAATACCAAGTGTTGCTTTCATATGCTTTAATAGAAATAGAGAAGCAGCGTGGCAGACAAGCGCGAGTACTGGTCAAACAGTATTCAAAGTTAAGGAACGATTCACACGTGCCTACTTGGATGGGTGACCAAAATCTTCACTCTACCGCTGCAACCCGCGGTGCCTCGGAGAGAACCTAAAACCGTCTGTCCCCCTGGGTTAATGTGCCACGGCACTAACCACCTCAAACAGGGTTAAGTGGCAGCAGGGTGTGGAACTGCCTTTGAGTCTCTCCGCAATCATTTCCCATACGCAATTTTGATTTTAAATTTTTTTTAATAGAAATTAAATTATTTGATGTACTTTTTTTATCGGCGGTGAGTACTACATCAGTATGTTTATTTGTTTTATAATTTCCATTTTCGTTTCTTAGCGACTTGTCTTTCAATATCTTGACAATTTGAAAATTTGCATTACAGAAATATTTTTCTTGGGGATTATATTCAGAAGTTACTTCCAAAATTCGTTTCATATTGTTATTGACTTTGTAGAATGGATACAATTTGAACCTTTATGGGGGAGGGGGATGATAATTTATTAGCGTTTGGTTGTGTGTGTAGTTTTTAAGTTCACATTCCTTCTGAACAAATTTTAAAAATTTGTTTTCCTATACTATGTGTTTCACATTTCAATTTACTACGAAATCATCTAATGTCACTGTCAAATTGGATGTGAATTGTACCTAAATTCTATGTAGAATACCTTTAAATGAATGTGCCAGTTACTTGTATTGCTTTTAAAAATTATGTGATATGTCGAAACACCTATGAAGATGAAGACAGCCAATAAAACCTGTTAAAACAACTCCTAACATTGTTTCGAGTTATTAAATAATTATCATTTCTATTCAAACTTAAATCAGGCAATACCAAACAAGCATTAAATTCGTCACATGTTTACAAATTAGTTCATGATTCATATGTAAAGCAAAATACTTACAAAGAATACTTAAGGGCATCATCTAGTTCCATGATGGCAGCTTGATTACCGCAACGGTAGCAATAATTAGGGGCGCTAAAAATAGTGACAACATTACGATCATGACACCAATTGTATCCCTCCATAACTAATTGATGGGCACGAGACACCAGCGTCAGACCGTTTGAATGGTTAAACGTCTCGGATATATCTTGACCAAAAGTATAACCAGCACCACGGGGCGAAATACCCCATCCTCCGCGATCATCCGGATCTGACCACAATAGATCGCACATGGGACCTTCATGGGGCACCTGCAACGCCCAATTTAATAATACAAAATTTACCTAAAATGTTTCCTTACCTCCTGCAAGCGGTCGAGAGCTCGTATATGATCTAAAGTGTCAATGCTAGGGCTGAGTCCGCCGTGTAAGCAGAAAATTTGACCATCTACAAGAGCTGTCAGTGGTAGATAATCGAAGAGGTCTGTGAAGAACTTCCACACGTTCGCGTTCCCGTATTTTCTTAAGCATTCATCATAAAAGCCGTAGACTTGTGTGATTTGTCTAGACTCGTGGTTTCCTCGCAGTATTGTTATTCTCTCCTTGTAGCGCACTTTAAGCGCGACTAGAAGGGTGACTGTTTCCACCGAGTAGTAGCCACGGTCGACATAGTCGCCCATGAACAAATAGTTTGTGTCCGGACTTCGGCCCCCTATCCGGAACAATTCCATGAGATCGTGGAACTGGCCGTGCACATCGCCGCAGACAGTCACCGGGCATTTCACCTCTTGGACGTTGGATTCTTTAGCTAGGATTTCTTTCGCCTATGATAATTAAAGGGATTAATCATCTGATTGGGCGATGAGTAAGCGAGCCTGGAATCGTTCAGGTGCGCGTTCCAAGCGGCTTTATTGTTAAAATGGGTCCCAAAATGACGCATGTACTCACCTTATCACATAAAGTTTTGACTTGACTTTCGGTAAGTTGCTTGCAGTCGTTAAGTTGTTCAATCCATTGGTCCAGTTCTTTGCACGCAGCTTTCTCATCCATCGTATGAGGCTTACAATCACAAAACACAAATGTATAAAGTTAAACAAATACTAACAATTAATTTGTGCTCTCGTGAACGCTGATCTAACGCTACTAATACTAAAACATTTCACCAAAATTACTCCTCTACACACAAAACAACACTGCCAAGCAAAATGGCCGATGCCAATTATGACGTCATGCGACTAACGCCAGCGCTAACCTTGCCAACTACAAGAAAGCCCGCGAAAATTCGAAAAGGGGCGAAGAAATATTTACCCGAAATTGGTATTGGAGAGAACGCACGGAGAGCACAGGTGATTTTATTTGGTTTGACACGACTGTGCCCTTCATTTTTAAAATAATATCCTCGAAATTTTTAAAATATAATATTTCCAATGACAACTAATTCATTGTCATTTCTGATTTGATACCAAACTACTCGATTTCTATTTAAAGTGAATGACATCTTAATTACCTATTTTCACATATTTCAGAATTTATATTCGGAGTGTTTCTTAAATACTGAACCCAAAAATGCTTTCACATGTTTTAATCCGAAAGTTAATAGTTTTTTAATTCAAGTCGTTTGGGGGATCCTAAACCACCTGAACATCTAAATCTAATGCAGCGTTTTTCGTAGGTAATCAACGATTAATTATATATTTTTTCTTGTTATAAGATTTAAGATATAATATAAAATAATAAAAACCTCGTCGCGTCTTTCTGTTAGAAAAATAGTAGCTTACGGGATACTAAACCTCTGATAATCAAACATGAAGTGTAACTTCTTACATTACAAATCATTAGATTGCTTTCCCTGTTCTTTAGAGCTTAGGGCCGTGCACCTGAACGCTGGAAAGGAAACTGCAGCCAATATAAAAAACAATACGTCTAATACACGACAAAATAAATTGGAACGGAACATACCTATATTTAGCCATTCAAAATTTCATTTGTTAACTTTAATCGGTAAATAAATATGGAAGGAAAAACAGGACCTATTAACATTCGGTATATTATGCAGATATTGTTCCATCCCGAAATTGATTAATTTTAAATTATTATTCTCATCAACAATTCAACATTCACATTCACAAATTTTGATTCATTTCTTTATATATTTGTTTTTCTATTTTATTACATACACCTAAAATGCCAATTAGTAGATATTTTGTCGGAGTCGGAGTCGAACTACTGAAATTATCATGGTCGGAGTTGGAGTCGAATGCTTTTTTCCTACAACTCCGCAGCCCCCGCCTAAAATTATTAAACTTGTAAAAATGAAAACCTGGTTGATTATTATTAAGGTTGCCATATTATTTTATTCGTAACCGCGACAATTAGCAGTAAACAAAGAAATACCAACGAATAATATCAAAATTAGTTTCCATTGTGTGTATTAATTCTTTATTTATCTTTTATATAACAATTTATCATACATTATTTACGTTCGCCAACTGAGTCATAGAATCACATCTATAATAAAGTACGGTCTGTCTATGACGGTTCTATTTTGGAAATAAAGCAAATAGTTTGGATCTCCGTGAAAATGCAATTACGCAGTCATCAACAGCAAAAGCAGGAGTTACCTAATCGCCCAAAAGTTAATTCAAAATGACTAATAAAACAGGCCATCGATTGTACTGAAAAAATGTAAAAATTAATAGGGTTATTTCAACCAAGGGCGTCGCTACGGGGGGGGTAATGGGGGTAATTACCCCCCCTAGGAAAATACTGACCTACAAAACTTGAAATATATATATATTTCTTTCACAAAACGAGGTTCACGAAGATTTCCTCACCTTCATCAACTGCCATGAAGAAAACTATGATCGTGGAACTAAATAACCTGTTTTAACTGGCAAAATATTGGGGCAAACTGTCATTAAATTTTTGAAAGATATTGGTTTGCCCGAAGAAAAATGTGTAGGTATAGGAACAGATACTTGCAGTGTTATGTTATCGGACCAAAAAGGGGATGTTTCTGAGATAACGAAAACATGCAGGAATGCGATCAAATGTCCATGTTATAACCACACATTGAATTTATCTATTTCCAAATGTAGTAATGTACAAGATATACGGAATGCGGTAGGTATCATCAAGGAAACTATCAACTTTTTCAAAAGTTCACCAAAAAGAAATCATGTGCTGAAATATTGCAATGATTGTCAACTTGTGAAGTTATGTGAAACGAGATGGTCAGAAAGATACGAAGCGGTATTAGTATTCAAGCTTTCATTCCAGAATATTATCAAAGCCTTGCAACTTATATCTCAGTGGAAAGATACAGACTCTTCTTCGAAATCACAGTTATTGATGAATTCATTGCTTACTACAAAATTCATAACATCTTTGTTTTGTTTGGCTCATTTTCTAAGCTTAACAGAAAACTTGAGCAGAATTCTACAAAAAAAAAACGCTCGATAAAAGTGTTACACAAAAATTAGTTGAAGGTATAATTTCGGTATTAAAAAATAAAAGAGATAATATCGATACTTGCTTCCATTCAATTTTCGAAGAAGTAAAAGATCTTCACGAAAAATTGGACATTTCGATACACCTTCCTAGAGTCAACGCTAGACAAATAAATAGGGCAAATGTTGCTACCAATGATCCTGAGGAATATTACAGAATCAGCATATTCATCCCATTGCTAGATAATGTTTTACAGGATCTCAATTTTCGATTTGGTTCAATTTTTTTCTCTGCCATGGAAATCAATGGTCTGTTACCTTCTCTTATACTGAAGAGAAATCAAGCAGAAATGAAAAAAATGGCTAATAATTTGAGTTATTATTTACAGCCTTTCTTAAAAGAGAGTAGGGAGTATATTTTCAATAGACTGCAGCTAGAAATTGAGCTGTGGGGCGAAAATCTCAGAACAACCGAAGGGCCTATTCAAGAAAGTGCGGTGAATGTTTT
The DNA here is from genome assembly GCA_014611495.1 of Limonius californicus. Taxonomy (NCBI): domain Eukaryota; kingdom Metazoa; phylum Arthropoda; class Insecta; order Coleoptera; family Elateridae; genus Limonius; species Limonius californicus. Next base: position 22,017 of record JABXWE010024647.1, on the reverse strand, counting down.
GAAAATGTGTGATAAAGACACTTTTCCGATCATCAATTTATCCTTACATTTGATAACGGTCATGCCTGTAAGTGTAGCATCTGCTGAACGTTCATTTTCTTCATTGAAACGCTTAAAAACTTACTTAAGATCGACTATGAGTCAAGAAAGGCTGGTAGGCTTAGCACTTTTACATTTCTATCGAGAATGTGAAATAGATTACGATGCAGTGCTAAATAGATTTGCTTCCCAGAAAAAGAGAAAATTAGAATTTATTTTATGAGCTCCATTCATAAGGACTAAGGACCTGTAATCTTTTTTATTTATGATTTTTATACTTTGTTACAGAATATGTTTTTATTTATCCTATCAGTCATTATATAATAATATCCTATATACATATAATATCGTCTTTAATTTTCAATTACCCCTCCCAGAAAAAAAACCTAGCGACGCCCTTGATTTCAACTCAACGCGTCTTCTTCACAAAATATTGAAGCCTGCATTACAAAATGACAAACGTATGGTTCGGTTCATGATAGGACCCTGTCCTAAAAAAGCACCACATTCAAAATGAAGTAGACATCCATTGGATATTAAGCCAAACTTACTTCCATTTTTATGAAATTACCATTATCCAATGAATATGGTATTCCAGGTTTACTAAATTATAAATAAAACCGATCACATTCAGAAATATATGCGCGTTAAAAGCATCCGCATAGATAGGAAAATTATTGAATTATTAATTTATTAAGTCAAATTCCAAATCATACTTGTAAACGTCTATAACTAAGTGCCAGTGCGGTGACGTCATAAGACAGACACAAAAATATACAGCTCCGGTACTTTCTTAATTGTTTAAAGCTTAAGAAGTTCAATTACAAGTGAAACTGCCGAACAATGTCGTATAAATAATTTGCTTAATTTTATATTAAAGTTTTAGCGGCATTTTCAAAAAATATATATATAAATATGAACGAATTGTAATTTACCAAGCAACACAAAATTGCATATATCTCGAAAACAACTCATTTCCGAACACATGTTTATTTCCGAATTGTAGGTATTGAGTCATATTACATATGTATATGCACTTAAAATATTATACACGTTTTGCTCCCTGTATAAAGATATTTTTATGGAGTATAATGAAAAAAAATAAAAATTGAGTAGTATTAAATTAATATTACTTATTTTATCTTCCTTCTAAAAGTATTTTTCAAGTTTTATTAGATTTCATTTCTAAGTAAAATTCTTTAAAACTTATCGTATAATATTTTACACCACCAGAAAGAGAATAAAATATCCCGACGATCGCTTGGAAAAAAAATATTTACAAAAATGAGTTTCCTCGTAAGTCAAAAATAGTTGAGCCAGCTTTTTAATGAAAGAACATTTAGTACATGGGGTAGTTGATTTTTGATTCTGTACTAATTATTTTCTTTTTCTGGGGCATATGAAAATTATTTTTGAGATATCTTAAATAATGTTTGTACTATATTCAACCTACCAACCAAGAATACTGTTACTATAAAAACCCAAACAGATACATTGGTATGGTATAGTAGCAGATACAGATTTTTTAAAATGAATCTTCCTCTTTTCCAGTATAGAAAATATTTTTTTATTCTAATTTTATTAGGAACAATTTATTTGGTGAGAAAATTACGAAACTAGTGGCCCCATGCTTTTTACTCGCACTGTACAAATGGATATCCAGACTATCAGAAAACATGCTAGAACTTTGAAGGTTATTCTCGAACATTCGCGACTCTCTTCGAACTTCTGTTTTTACGCCATTACATACATTTATACTAATTTGTAATCCTTCGTTCGCCATAACAATTTTTTTTTCAATAACCTTCCTCGGTTTTTGCTATAAGTAGAAAGATTGCTAATACCAAATACAGTAAAGGAAATAATTTTTAACAACTTTTATATGTAGCAATTTATTTAATGAGAACATTACAAATTAATGGCTCCATACTTTTTACTCGCGCTGTATAAATGGTTTTCCAGACCATCAGAGAATATGTTAGAACTTTGAAGGATATTCTCGAACATTCGCGACTCTCTTCGAACTTCCGCTTTTACACCATTAAATACATTAATTACTCATTTGTATTCCTTCGTTCACCATAACAAATTATTTTCAATAACCTTCCTCTGTTTTTTTTCTACAAGTGGAAAGATTACTAAAATACCAAATACAGCAGTATAAAAAATATTTTTCAACGACTTGCGTAGCAATATATTTAATGAGAAAATTACAAACTAATGGCTTTATACTTTCTACTCACGCTGTATATATAGTGTTCGATAACATCAGAGAACAAGCTAGAAATTTAATGGTTGTTCATGAACATTCGGAACTATCCTGCTCTCACGCCATTGAATACATTTTACGAGTGTAACTGTTTTCAATCCTTCGTTCGCTATGGGTAATACAGTCGATTTCGGTAAAATAGACAATCGGCTAATCGGGACAGCCGTTTATTTGGACCAAATCTTAAAGAACAGATACTAAATAAAGGAACTAACAACAATATTTACATCGCTTACTTGGGACATTAGTCAGTTTACTTGGGACAGAAAATGAAGATCGAAATATGTAGTACAATGGCAAAACTTTAAAATCACTAGAAAAAAACGTAAACAGTTTAATATGTATTCTTTACGAAATGTAGTTGATAAAAGCACTGAAAACGTGTTTTTTAAATTTTGTTCATCCGACATCACATATGTTTGCTGTCGGCGCGGCGCCGGGGATTCACATGTAGACATTATTCGGCGTGGTGGAGCATGGAGAAATTAACATATATTCAGTAACAGCTACATCAAGCTACACCCGCTCGAGTTTGCGATAGCCTCGCTTTTTCACAATGTTATATAAAAATCTAGCCCTTGGTCAAGATGCCAAGAAATGACTTGACAATTTCACGTAATCTTGCTTAAAAATTAAAAGACAACCACTTAACACAAGTCATTGTCGACTCGCTGCATATTATTTTTCAGTTATTTATATTTTTGTTCAAGAATTTTCTAAAGTCTAAGAAAAACACACATTCTTTAATTTTGTTTGGAACTTCGCATATTTTAATTAAGCAGAGTGGATTGTATATAGCAAAAAAGATCTTTAATGACGTGTTCGATCCTTAATTGTGGAAATGTTCGATTTTAAGATTTTGTTTTATGCGTCCTCATAATTTTAGAATTTTTTCATTTGAAATTCCGTAGTAGTAAATAATCGAATGAATTTGCGTTTTAAAATGAATAGGATTTTTAGATTTGTTTTTAAATACGAGATGTGTTCAATTAAAACCTATTTTTGCTTTATAAATGTGGAAATCGCAAGGCGATAGATCCGGACTATAGGGTGGCTGCTCTAAAACCTTCCATTTCTGTCGTTGAAGATTTTCTTCTACCACATTAGCAACATAAGGCCATTGTCGTGCAGCAAAATGACCCCACGCGTAAGTTTTCCCGGACATTTCCGTCTTATTGCTTGATGAAACTTGTTCAAAGTTTCATTGTACAGATTTGCATTGACATTTACTCCAAGTTCCTTAAACTCTGTGAACAAGGATCCTTCATGGTCGAAAAAAAAATGTTAACATCACCTTGCATGCAGAAGGTTGTGCTTTAAACATCTTCGGTGGTGGTGAACTTGAATGTTTCCACTGCATCGACGATAACTTAGTGGATCGCTCGTAGTAATGGCACCAAGTTTCGTCACCAGCAACTATTGACAGAAGAAAGTCATCACCATTTTGCCTATAGTCTGTGGGGTGTTGCAGAGATAAGCCCATTCACAAGCATTTTTGTTCATTAGACAAGAGAAGAGAAATCTATTGCGAACAAACTTTCCTATAACCCAGATTACGAACAATACTATGGACAGATCCTACACTCGCACCAACAATTTCTGAAATTACTCTAATTGAAATTCGACAATTTTCTCTAATAAGGCTTTCCATACATGCCATATTGTTTTCTGTTAATGCAGTACACCGTGCACCTGGTCGAGGCTCATCCATAGTCCCCTCTTTTTCATTCTTAAATTTTCGGCACCATTCCTTCACAGTTGGGTACGTAATACATGCATTTCCATACACCGCTTGCATTCGCGTATGAATCTGCAATGGCTGCACACCCTCAGCGCATAAAAATTGTAGGACCGCTGATCAAACTTGGACGGATTTTCAACAACAAACGCCACTTCAAAATTGAAGTTTAAGTCACAATCAAATTTAAACCCCAGAATCTTATTAATGTGTTGCTTACAAACACTATTAACATTAACAAACTTCGTTTGAATTATTGCATTTGTTCTCAGGCTAAGTCGATCAAAGATGGGTTTTTGTTGAACAAGCCTCGTAAATAAATTAGCAGTACAAAATTCTCCTACCTAAAAATGCTGTTAAACATTATTATCTTAAAATGTAAATACATATTTTAAAATAATATTTTCAAACGATAGTGTTTGTTCTCCAGATCATCTGTGATACTTCTTAATGAAATAAGACATTAATTTTTTTAGATAACAAGAGAATCTATACTTAATTTTTATTAAACATTTAATCTTAAACGAATCCTCTATTCCGTTAGGCAATTAATTTCATTTTTTTTGTCGCTCACTCATTTTTAGTATCTTTTAGTACAGTAAAAAATTTAAAAATATACATTAATTTCTTTATTACATAATACAGTAACCATAGCAACTCTTCTTGTGCTAGACCTGGACTTTATAACGTTTCACTCACTTTCAAATCTATTTTTACATAACTTTAAACACCGGGTTGGCTATAAAAGAGTCAGCTGATTTTTTTCAGCAAAAAATCCTTATTTAAAATTCAAAATCTACACGAGTAAACCTGTTTACTTCACTTCAACGTGTCTCAAAACTGCATATCATTATTTACCAATAAATATTATATATTTTTCTACCTAACAACAAGGTTCCTCACTGTAACAGATAAACAAGTTAATTTCATTTACATACTTGCCTCTATATAAAGCAGCGTATTAACTACATGCTTATCTCTTAGTACCCATATCTTATTACTACAACATGACCGAGTTAAAGGTAGGTTGCACTAGTTTTACTGTTTCGCTTGAACTAAATTATTTTTTTAAATATACCTACCCAAAAGTTTACGTTATTAAAAGTATATAAAAGTGTAATAATTTATAAACCAGTAGTATTACACGATACAACCTTTCGAAATAATTGTTTTGTATTTTACAGATACACTATCTATAGTTTATCGACAATACGGTCCTCTTGAAGATATATTTTAAGCAACAAGTGTGTCTAAATTTATATTTTTTTTATTATGATAATTTGTACACTCCAACACACTTCAGCAATAATTATCTTGATAATTAAGTTTTTTACAATTCTTAATCTTTCAGTATATAAGTGGTTTCGACTCGGAATGTTCTTCAGAGGATCCAAGGTGTCCCAGATCGTTACCACATGGGCAAAACAGTCCCCAAAAATGTCCATACGGCTTATACGCCGAACAACTTTCTGGTACTGCCTTTACAGCACCTAGAACTGAAAACAGACGATCTTGGCTGTATCGTATTAGGCCATCTGTAGGACACAAACCTTTTAAAAGATTTTTGAGCGGAAATGTGTCACATGATTGGTTGGAACAGGAACCGGACCCAAATCAGGTATAGGAAATTAATTTTTTCCCTTCGCGTGCTGTATCTTACTAGACACCTAGCGGCCTTTCTCTTCTGTGCCGCGTTTGTGCGTTTAAAATGCTATAGACTTAGAGGACCTACAGCTTAATGTGGGTTCCAAACCTCAAGAAGCCTAAAATTAATTATTTAACATTTTATATTATTTGTTTTTTTTTGCAGATGCGTTGGAACCCTTTCGATTTCCCTGAAGGAAATGCAAAGAAGGATTTTGTGGAAGGCCTAAACACAGTCGCTGGCGCCGGAGACCCAAAAACTAAAAATGGGTTAGCAATTCATGTGTATGCTTGCAATGTTTCCATGAACAATAGGGCTTTTTACAACTCCGATGGAGACCTTTTAATAGGTTAGGATCAACACTAATTAAATTGTAAAACATTCTATGAATTGACAAATTTTAGTTCCGCAAGCCGGGCCTCTACAGATAACAACCGAGTTTGGTAAACTCCATGTGAAACCAAACGAAATTGTTGTCATTCAGCAAGGGATGCGTTTTTCTGTCCAAATAACTGGGCCATCCCGGGGATATATTTTAGAAATTTTTGGGCGGCATTTCAGCCTTCCCGATCTGGGCCCGATAGGAGCTAATGGGCTTGCAAATCCCAGAGACTTCCTCATACCTGTTGCTTGCTACGAAGACCGCGATGTACCTAACTATGAAATCATAGGGAAATACCAAGGCAAACTGTTTGTATGTGAACAAGACCACAGCCCCTTCGATGTCGTGGCTTGGCATGGAAATTATGTACCATACAAGTATGACCTGAATAACTTCATGGTCATAAATTCAGTGTCGTTTGATCATTGTGTAAGTTTTTCCTATAAGCGAAATTTTTATTAGTAATTCATATAAAACCACAAAATAGGATCCTTCAATTTTCACCGTACTAACATGCCAGTCAGAAAAAAAAGGCACAGCAGTGGCCGATTTTGTAATTTTCCCACCACGATGGTCCGTACAAGAACACACCTTTAGGCCTCCATACTATCACCGTAACTGCATGTCCGAATTTATGGGATTGATTTTAGGGGAGTATGAGGCTAAAAAGGGTGGCTTTCTACCAGGTGGGGCCACTTTACATAGTATTATGACACCACATGGTCCTGATCTGAAATGCTTTGAGGGTGCTAGCAATGAAGAACTGAAACCGGCAAGGGTTGCTGAAGGCACTCAGGTATGCCTTTTATTTATCTTTAATTTCCGCAGAAAGTTTCATGAGATTTCTGTTTAGGCCTTTATGTTTGAGAGCTGCTTTGGGTTGGCCGTTACAAAATGGGGAGCCAAAACATGCCAAAAACTGGACCCAGAGTATTTTAAGTGCTGGCAAGGGCTAAAGAAGAATTTTACGGGGCCCAAACATTGAAATGCCTTGTTTTTGTTAACCAATGGGCCAAAAAGAGGTAGCAGTTTGGTATATTTAAGCACAATAAATATTTTTAAATAATTATTGCAAGTATTATTCTTGTAAAACCCAGTATTCTTAGATTGTAATAAAATAGCCTACTTTAAAAAAAACCGTCCTATTTAAAACTTCTATCCGTTAACACAACAAAATTTTAATATGTGGATTTTTTAATATTGTGCTATTTTTATTGGTCCACCCTGTATATACAGAAAAAAACATGTTTGCATTTAAAATAAATAAATGAAAATTTACCTACAATAAGAGCAACTTTTACGAATACTAGGTTTAATTTAATATTATTTTTTAAATATGATTGTAAATTAGTAATAGGAAATAAAGTTTTCCTTATGATCGTGTATGTAACCCAATAAAACAAAATTTTAACTTCCTCGTCACGAAAAATATCGGATCTCTGTGCCACAGTACGATTTAATAATAACAAGAACAAAATATAGATGGCGCAAATAAATTTACATTTGGCAGGTGTTAACAGAATACAGTTCATTACAAGATATGTGATTGTAAGAAGCGAATGTTGTTATTTTGCAATAAATTAAAAATGTAACGAATTTGAGTGAAAATCTTCGGTATATTGATGTAGTTATTCGACTGATTAAAAAAGAATAGGTGGTACAGGTAAAGGTCCACCGTATAATGTTAAGTGGCAGAAAAAGGCATAAATATACCTTCGATGTGTTGTGTTTGCAATCGTCCAAAATTACTAATCAATCACACAAAATAAACCATAGGATTAGAAAATAAAATACAGTGCGAAAGATATACTTACGCAATAAGAAATTATCATCTTTTACAAAATTTACATTTACATCATACTAACATGTTTATTGTGATGACTTTATCAGTTCTTTTAGCAGTTATAGCTATTATCCAAGCTCGTAATAATTTTTTTATTATTAGAAAACGGATGCAATTATAATTCCAGTGCTATAAATAACTACTACACTGTGGATACAATAGTAATTTTTATTTTTGTTTCTTTTGGTAATACGAAATATATATTCTGCCATTTTTAATGCCGATTAATTAGTTCCTTTAATGTACACAACGTGGCAGTTGCATAGGTGGCGCATCCCAATACAGAACAAGCATGTAATCAATTAAATTAAATAATTTTACATTACATTAATTTTAGTTTTTTTATCAAAAGTATGCACTGTAGCATCCTTAATGGGACCATTCACCTTTTATTAATTTATTAATTGTTGTTTTAGTTTATTATTCTGGTATTTAATTGCAGTAGTATTGGCCCATACGAAATATTTACAATTGCCGTGCCACTACAAGTAGATACCCACGGTAATTGATATTACGGAAACAATTGCCAAAGCTCCTCTCTGTTATGGAAAAAAATACAGTGCAATCCAAAAACAAAATAGAGCAGACCGTGACATACACCTCAAACTTGATATTACTGATTTTAACCTAATGCTACTCGAAATTTGACAGCTGTTACTGTTAAATGTCAGGTATACTATCTTTGAATTTGCAAATCGGTGTTTATTATTTGATTTGGGTTCGGTATTATTGTAAACTATGTTTCAATTTTTAGCCCAGTAGAAATCGACACTAAAAAAGGCTAAATTCGCAAAGCATGATGTAGTTCTGATTTTTTTGTATGTTGTATGGACCATTTAGGGTAGTGTGAATCCAAATTTGCAACTTCGAAAAACTTGTGCTCGCTGCGCACCACGCGAAAAACTGCGATATTTTGGGGCTTTTTTGACATTTGGCTCTAAAAGTCATAAACCATGCGTTTTTCGACAAACAAATCTTAGTACTTTTTAAAGTTAATTAAATTTGCAGCAATTTAAGCCCAACCGCAGCTCTATAAACCCTATAGGGACCAAGCTGTGGCCCTTCGAAGAAGGTCCATTTTTCCCGAAAATTGACAATTTTAAGTTTTGCTCCCCTTCGGAGCAAAATATTGGCAAAATCGCCTCGTCCTATGAGAAAAGTCATTAAAAGTAAAGTTGTAGTACATTTAATTTGCTTTCATTAAAGCACAGAACGAAGTCTGTGAGACTAATAGTTCACTCACAATCTCGAAAGAGATGCATGGGTGTTTCATCTGCTTCTTGGCAGAACCTGCAAACTCTAGTGTCCCGGAGCTTGAGGTTGAACATGTGTTTGTTCAGGCCGCAATGCCCTGTGAGTATGCGTAAATTATTCCTGTTCAGCGCTAAAGTATCATGGTTATTGCTCTTTGCATAAGGTACGAGATCGTACTTTGACAGAATCCCCGGACAATGATCACCAGGTCATCGGCGTAACCTAGAGTGTTCATCCTGGCTTCTGCCATCTTATGCAGGAGCTGATCTATAGCAAGGGTCCATAGTAAGGGCGAGAGGACGCCTCCTTGCGGACAGCCTGGTGTCGTAGTAACTTCAGGGTTTGTTCCGTGGACGGCTACTTTGGCAGTACGGTTCGAGGGCATCGCTTTTACCCATCTAGTTGCTGTGGGGTTCACTTGTTTGCGTTCCAAACTCCTAACTAGGTAGTGTCTCAATCGGCGTATTCTCGAAAGAACCCCCAATGTCAAGAAATACATAAAGTGCAATTTGTTTGTCTTCCAATGCCTTTTCCACTCTGTCCACAAAGTTTCACTGGATTTACCTCTACGGTAGGCATGTTGGTTACAACTAATAGGGTTGACCATTAAGGCCTCTTCCCTGATATCCCTATCCAGTGGTCACACGAAATCATTTTAAATTAAAATATCATTATTTTGAAATCGATTATTTTCATTGTTTGATACAATTTTTACAATCAATACGTGATACACAAATATCAGATATGCTTGCTTGCTTTGAAAGAGCGAGATCTAGGTAGGACGCGGTTTTCCAAGCATCTCTATGCACTTAGGCCACATTTGGCCCATTGTACACCCTAACTAAGAATTTTGCCTATCTGGGGTAATTCCAACTCCAGTAGTGATTTTTAACGTGTCACACATCGCAGTGGCACGGGACCTATGGTTTTACTTCTTATCCGACAGAAGGCGCATTTTCAGATTTTTCCCCGCTAGAAAAATCTCGCCGACCTCAGCCAGGTTCGAACCCGCGTCCCTTGGATCTAAAAGCAAATGCGCTAACCACTAGACCACCGAGGCCGGCCGATACACAGATATACTTACTTTTTTAAATTCAGATATGATCAGGAGGTAGGAGCCGGGAGGTTAGTTCCTCTTTCGACATATTTAAGTATAACGTGTAGCAAATATGTTGGGTACAGAATTTATATTTAGTGCTGTATTTTTTTGTATTCCTTTTTTATTTAGAATATCAAAAAACGCCATCACACAAAATTTATCATGTCCAAGATGTTTCTTCCGTCATTAACATTATTAATTAATTTTTCTGAAACTTATATAAAGCAGTACCCACGTCCGATAGTTTGATGATATATCCCCCCCCCCCTTCTCCCGAATAATTTGAAACCGCGGTACTGGTAAATTTAATGAACATAAAAGTAAAACTACGTTACAAAAAAGCACAGAAATATAAACATCCAGTGTAAGACACTACTGGCAATACCAATTGCATTTATAATAAAAAACTACCAAAACAATAAAATGCAACGTTTCTTTAGTACCTAATGAACATGAAAATTACAACAAAGTACGTTTAAAAAAGAAATTTAACAATATTATAATGAAAATGAAATGAAATGAATGAGAAGGTACGATGGAGTATTCTTGATTGTAGTAGATGCAATAATAGCAACTATGAACTTAAAGATGAAGTAATGGCATCGAGTATTTACTTGCTGGTTTACTCATTCGCCTCGCTTGGACCAATGTTAGGGATGTAAGCTCCAGAGTGAATTCGAAGGACCAGAGTAAAAAGATAACACTTAAACATTTATTTATAAATGCTGGTTACAGCTAAAGGCTATCTTAAAACTAAACCGTTTGTGGCTATCCTGCAACAGGTAAACTTGCGAGGGTTAAGAAGGTCCACAAATCTGCCTACCTACCTGTTCAGTTGTGCAAATGCAGAAAGCTTAGAGTACAATAAACAGAAACAACACAACTGCAATTACCTGGAAACCCTTATAAAACGAAATGAGCAATTCCAAGAAAGCGTAAACACAGGTTCTGTACAAAATTCTAACTATTTTTCGTTAAATTAACCATAATTCAAAAATTGACAAATTAGTAGCACTTTGCACGTTTCAAATCTATATAAGTACCTACAGTTCATAAAAAATCTATTATTAAAATATTGTTGTTAAGTAGGTACTTAATTTTCAGTTTCCAAGGATTTACCAAATTTGTATCTCATGAAGGTTGTAAAAATTTATTATTTTTACATGTTTTACAGAATTTTGTAAAAATTTCCGAGTCATACAGGCCTAAGTATAAAAAATTTTCCCTTCAATCGAAAGCTGTATTGATGCTTAGCTGCTATCTACTGCTACTGTACTTAATTTTTTAAAGTGGTTTTGGCTGTTGCAGTTATGTTTGCAATTTAGGTCTGTATGACACGGCACAAAATTTTGTTCAAAGTGTGTTTACAAAATTCTATAGATGCATGATCTAAAACCTACAGAATTTTGTACAAAGTCGACATCGCATCAATGCGCAAACTAGCAATTTTTAGTATTTATTAACCATCACAGAGGGCAGAGAAGAATATGTTTAACCCCGCTTGCCGACACTCCAAGCACTTTCTTTGAACTCGCTCGCGTTCTTTATTGCTGCAGCTTGTTTGCTTTGTCGTGCGTTCATGTAAAATAAATAAATAAAAGAGCTACGAACTTACGCATTAACGTAATATAATAAAATCTTGTTAGAATTCTACTTTATCGACAGTCACATGACTATTTTGGCAGTTTTCTCACAGATGTCAATGTAATTTGCATCTATTTGTGCATGCTCAGACAGAATTTTGTACAAAATTTTATACAAATTTCTGAACCGTTGTGCAGAATTTTGTACAAAATGTTGTGCCGTGTCATACTTTAAAGAACAACGTATTTTTCTAGGCATTACCAAATAATACTAAGTAAAGTATTCACAAGCTTGTTCAAAATTATTTGACCATACTGTATCCTTCATATTTTGGAGAATAATATAATTTATGCTATTTTCTCACCCTTTAATAATGTAATGACTTCAAAGAGCTCTGTACTTATTTTATGATTTTTGAAAGTCTTAATATGCATTCGTTAAAAAGGCTTCTGTATAATTACACTTGAGTACTAAAATCAGCTTCTTATTAATTAAAGCAAACAAAGCAGTTGTTAACTATTCCAGCTTTACTTCACTGGAATTTATATTAAAAGTAAAGACAACATAATTAATTATTTCAATAGATTAATAATTCCTTGGGCTCATTTGTAAATTCAATAAACCCATACATACAACTCAGAAACTTTATTGAAAAATCTACAAGAAATAGAAACTTACACGAAATATAAACAACTAAATTACAGCTAGTTTAATTAATCTTAAATAAACACTCAACTAATAATTAGCTTTAATTCTTCCTCAATCAAATCATTTTTAAATACCACGAAACAACTTCGACTTAAATTAATTAGGGGTGGCTTCCACATCCGAAGCCGGCATATCAGCCTCCTCATCATTGTAAATATTTTCAGCCATTTGCCAGACTTGCATTATATTATCTTCAGACACCGAACAAATCACCCAGGGCTCGTTGGGATTCCAACTGAAATCTGTACAGAGATTATTAATACATCACTCTGCAATTAGCAGACATTTTTAATACAATGAATGTTGTTAAGAAATCACTGTTTCAACTACCACACAAAAACTTACCAGAAATCTTAGCAGTGTGCCCGCCATGGATGAAAAGTAATTCTGGGGGTCCATCTTCAGCATCTTCGGGCGTTTGTTCTTCCCCTATTTTACTCAAATCCCAGACATGCAGTCTACGGTCGGTTCCAGATGAAGCTAAAATGGTCTCATTATGTGGGGACCACTGTACTTGGAAGATTTCATCCTTGTGGGACTCAAAGCTGTGCAACTTCAGCTTCAGGTTGCGTAAATCCCACAGGGCTACAGTCTTATCAGCACTGCCCGTGGCCAAAATAAATTCTGAATATGGATTGAAACTCAGACAATTAACTTCGGCTGTGTGTGCGTCCACAGTATGGCTTGGTTTGCTTGTGTTGTTACAACGGGTGTCCCAAATCATTAGTTTCTGGTCATCAGCAACCGAACCGAAAAGGCTCTCGTGCAGAAGGTGCCAGGCCACATCTTCTACTACTGCTGTGTGTCCGGTGAAAATGGTTTTTGCATCGATGATGCGGTTTTCTTTGGGGGTTGCATTGATGTCCCAGAGGCAGATTGTGTGATCATCGCTGGCAGATAATAAATAACCATTCAAGTTGGGATTCCATGATAAACCGTAACCTTCCTTTTGGTGTCCACGCAAACGCAAGTCTGGGTGGCATTCACCGCTGGGGTCGGGTTTGCTTGGGTGCTTGGTGTAATCAAAAACTGCAAAAAGAAAAAAATTAAGTTGATTTTTCGGTATGGATCAAGCTTCAGGCAACAGTTATTCTATATAAAGCTAATGTTGGAATCCTCACATCACAGATTTTAATGAAATTTTGAGACAAGTAGTGTAGTTTAGAGATTCATAAAAATACAATTACAGGAGCTTGAAATACTAAGTGCTTTCAGGTTACAGCCTAGATTAGATTAGATTATTTGCATTGTCCCCTCTCAAACCTGCAGCTTTTAGTTGCAATAAATTTATATTTAAATAGTAATAATAGACTCAATTTCAACGGCCTCAAGTATATCCAATTTACGTTTACCTTCACAGAAATGTAAAAATGTTATACGAGAGGAGTTTTTTTATGTTATCTAAAGAGATAAGTGGATCAAAAACCTGATCCAGTCGCGAACCATCAAGGTCACCATCCACGATGGAAGTAAGACAGCCTATGCTACCAGATGGTGCCCGTAGGGGGGAGTACTCTCTCCCCTGCTGTGGAACTTGGTAGTAAACAGCTTGATCACTGACCTAAACAATCAAGGTCTTTATACTCAAGGTTACGCGGATGATGTAGTAATCTTGGCCACTGGTAGATTCCACGGGACAGTCCTAGAGAATGCTCAACATGGACTGAATACCGTAGAACGCTGGTGCAGAAAGCATTCGCTGACGGTCAACCCAATGAAGACCAAAGCAGTGCTCTTTACCAAAAGAAGGAACCTACAAAAAAGGGCCCTTACCTTATACAACACTCCCCTAACCTGGGACTCCAAAGTAAAACATCTGGGCGTCATACTTGACCAGAGACTTACTTGGAGACACCATGTAGAGGAAAGAGCAAGGAAGGCAACTGCACCCTTTTGGATTTGCAGACGTGCCTTTGGCACAACCTGAGGGTTCAAATCAAGGGTATTACACTGGATGTACATAACCACGGTAAGACCCATCATCACGTATGCAGCGCTTATCTGGTGGAAAGGCGCAGATACACAAAGACTGGGAACAATCCTCAATCGAGTGCAGCGTTTGGCCTGTGTGGGCATTATGAGTGCACTAAGAACAACACCAACAGCTGCTCTCGAGGCGCTAATAGGGCTCCCAGCACTGCCAATGGCAGTGAAGTCGGAGGCACTGCTAGCGGCCTGGAGAGTAAAGCAATTAAACTTATGGAAGGACGTGGGCTATAACATGGGGCATTGCGGGATACTATCCAGTGCACCAGCGATCTGCTGCATGGGGGTAGACCGCATGGTACCAAGGTATACGTTCGACAGAAACTTCGAAATCAACATTCCCACCAAAGAGGAATGGGCAGAAAATTCCCAGGATCTACTTGCCAATACGGGACTAATCTGGTTTACAGATGGATCCAAAATGGCAGGCGGAACTGGAGCAGGCGTATTTGGACAGTCTCCAAGAGTAGAACTATCTACACCATTGGGGACTCATACGTCAGTGTTTCAGGCGGAAGTTGTAGCTATCTCCGAATGCGCTGATGAATGTACTCGTAGGGCATACCAAAATTTGCCCATCACGATATACTCAGACAGCCAAGCGGCTCTTAAATCGCTCAGCAATCCTAAGAAAACCTTGCGGTTGGTATTAGAATGCTGGGAAAAACTACAGGCGATGGTGCAGCCTAACGTCAGATTGACGCTGTGTTGGATACCGGGACACAGTGGGTTTGAGGGTAACGAATACGCTGATCGGCTGGCCCGGATGGGCTCCTTGGAGCACCTCTGGGGACCCGAACCAGCAGTGGGCGTACCTCAAAGCTCGATTAAGGCCACTATACAGGACAGACTGAGAAATCAGCATGTCCAAAGGTGGAAACAACCGTTTAGGCAAACGAGACTTCTCATAGAAGGACCAGCCCAAAAGCAAACAGACTTCCTACTAAATCTGGGGAGGAAAGACATCAAGGCCATAGTAGGCCTCTTAACAGGCCATGGCCATCTGAACAAAGACCTAACCACATTGGGAATCAGAAACGATGCCCTCTGTCGGAAGTGTAAAACAGAAGAAAAAACCTCTATTCATGTACTCTGTCGGTGTGCAGCGCTTGCCACTCTCAGATTCAGGGTCTTTGGGGTCTGGTTTCCAGAACCTGAGGACATTCGAAGAGCCCCACTGAGACAGATCCTGGCCTTCATCAAAAGGTCGGATCTGCTCTAATGAGGGACGCAACAGACAGGATGCACAATGGATCAAAAGGTCTGAGTGCTGCACATCTGGGCCCTGTCAATTTAGAAATAGAAATAGAATAGAATGGGTAAAGTAGTCCGTCCTATTTTCAAATTAAATTTTGATGTAAGCGATTTAAATGGGTCAGGGAGTCCATTCAGGATGACCCAAAGTGCAGAAGACCTCTTGAAGCATGAACACACCATAAAGGAAGTTGAAGATTTGGTGTTGACTGATCGCCGAGTGACAGTTTCAGTTATTGCAAGAGAAGCAAGTATATCAGAAACATCTGTTTTTAAAATCCTTCATGAAGATTTGGGAATGAGCAAAATGTCAGCACGGTGGATTTCCAGGCTGCTCACTCCTGAACAAAAATAGTGTAGGAGACAAAAATAATGCGAAGATAATTTGGCGGCTGTATCCCAAAATGCGGACTTCTTCCTTAAAATTGTAACTGGGGATGAGACCTGGGCACACCACTGGGACCCACCGACGAAAAAAAGAGTCCATGCAATGGCTTCATAAGGGCTCTTCACCACCCAAGAAGGCAAAGACGCAATTCTCAGCGGGAAAAGTGATGGCTACAGTTTTCTGGGATGCTGAAGGGATTTTATGGGTTGAGTATATGCCAAAAGGGTCTACAATAACAGGGAATGTCTACTTCTTCTTCTTCTTTCACGGTTCCTTCTGCCTTTTCAGGCGTCGGATGGGAATGTCTACAAAGAAACAGTAATCAATTTGAAAGCTGCTATACGCGAGAAAAGACCTCACAATTTTGCCCAGAAAACTGTGCTTCTGCACGACAACTGCAGGGTGCATACAGCACGAATCGTTAAAGAAGCAATTGATGAACGCGGCTTTGAGGAATTACAACATTCACCGTACAGTCCCGACCTCTGCCCCTGTTACTTCATCTCTTTCCAAAACTCAAAAAACATTTGAGAGGGCGTCCCTTTTTGTCGAATGAGGACTTGAAAAACTCTATGCAGTCGTATTTTGCAAAGTTATGAAAAGAATTTTTTTCCGAAGGCCTAGCATTATTAGAAAAACGTTGGAATAAGTGTGTAAACGTTAATTTGTTATGTTAAAAAATAAAAATTTTGTTTGTTCTCTCTTATTTGCTTCATACTTAGGCAGATAACAAACTCCTCTTGTATTATTTGATGTCAATGTATGATTGTGTTCTAATAAGTGTTTAGCGCAGTTAGATTTTTCTGGGTGTTTGCATTTGTATGGCCGTATGTGTTTTCTGCAAAATATTTAAATGTATTATACATGGTGTTTTTGAATGAAGTCGCATAAATGATACCAGTGAATCTGAGGTCAATATAGGTCGATTAAACCAAATATACTTATATCCAAAGTTGCACCCTTGCGGACCTACACCCTCTGGAACGTTAAGGTGCAAACACACGTTTTTGTTTATAAATTCGCTTTGACACGCAATATTCATACTTGGTATGGACACTTGCGTATTGATAACACATAACTTAAAATTAATAGTTTCTAAATTTGTCCAAAGGGGGCGCAGCAATCGGTTGGGAGGCAACATTATTTTCTCTGTTTTAAATTTACCGTACTCCGTTTGCGTATTACTTTAGCATAAATGAATGCACCTGTTGAAATTACATTTGTTTTTAACACCGTTTTTTTTTTATTTGGGCCTTCAATTTTAAGAAAAACGCATTTTCTTGTACATACAGGGTGTCCCATGACGTGAGGTCACTACTTCACCTACGTGTAGGAACGGTGAAAAGAAGTTGAAACTAAAGAGTGGTCATTATCTCATCTCTAAATCGACTAATAAAGAAGTTATGGCCTGTTTTAGTTAAATACTAAAGCAGCCGAAACAATAAATGATATTATTAAGTGGTATTTGATATAAATTGTCTGTCTACGTTGCTATGGAAATGATATTATTTACTTGTATGACAAACAGTAAAGCACCTTAAAATTGATTTCTCTGCTTGCGCTTATTAACAGTGTTGATAATGTTTACTTTTACAACGCGAAAGTATGCCGATATCCATTACATGTAAGGTTTCTGTGATAGAAACTCAGTAGCAGCTGTTCGACAATATGGGTTGAGAGTTCCAAATCGACGACTAGCATACCGATGAGTTTTCCAACCACCTACGTGAACACGGAACTTTCCCCAAACCGTCGACTGAGCGTCCAATACAGCAAGTACTATACAATGAGGACAACATGCTGCGAGAAACTGATAATAATCCCAGTACCTCTGGTCGTCGTGTGTCTGCACAAATTAATGTATCAAGAATGCGACTTTGGAGCACACGTCATGGTTTATATCCATTTCATATCCAGCCTGTTCTTCTCTTACCTACAGATTTCGCTAGTCGTATGGAATTTTGCCGCTGGATCATGAGGCAACATTTACAAGGAATGGTTTAATAAACCGAAAGAAGAGCCACTCTTGGAATGTGGAGAATCCACACGAAATCACAATATCAAATTATCAACACAGGTTTTCAGTGAATATTTGGTGTCGAATTATTGATAACATGCTCATTGGTCCATACGTTTTTGAGAACCATTCAACCGCCGACGGATATTTAAATTTTCTAGAAAGATCATTTGCGAGGATTATTAAATGATGTCCCTCTGGCGATCACACATGGTATATGGTACCAGTACGATGGTGCTCAACAGTTGGAAGGACGTATAATTAGTAGAGGAGAACAGCACCCCTGGCCCCCAAGATCTCAGGACTTAACTTGTTTAAATTACTATTTGTGGGGCCATATGAAAGACATAGTATACCAAACACCATCAGAAACTGTTGCAGATCTTAGGAGATGCATTTTTGAGGCAGCAGAACTAATTTGGAGTAACAATGATTGTCACGTAGGGCACCTAGATGTCTCTTAAGAAGAGCCAGAATGTGTCTTGACAGCAACGGTGGCCATTTTGAATAATCTTTATAGTGAATTTAATCTAAAATAAAAATAAATTTTAGCTTTTCTGAAATTGTAATTATTTAATAAATAATAATTTAATTACTCTGTATTTTGAAAACGGTTTCTTTTAGGGCATAACTTTATTAGAATGTTTAACTATATTTGGTCTAAAGATTTCATACACGAAGTAGTGACCTCACGTCGTGGGACACCCTGTATGAAGTTATTTAAACCCTGTGCACTAAAGCAAGCTGTTTTGCGAAAATCATAGGTTGCCCTGGCGAAATAAAAATAAATGATTCCACAAATACTTATTACCAGTTTAATAACAACAATAAAAACTACCTTATCCAAACAAAAAAACTTAAATTAACTATTAAATACGAAAACACAAACTAGCTTAGCCTTGCCCCACACCGCCTCGACACTGCGCAAGCGGTACAAACGAGGATCACGATAATAAAAAAAAATAATAATAATATGAAAACAATGAACTTTTAAAGAATATTTTCGAAGTAGTTTCCATTTTCTTGCAAACATAGTCTGACTCAACGGTTAAAGTTATGACGTATCCATGCAAAAATTTCGCTATTGTTTCTTACTTCGTCAGCTGCTGCAAAAATTCTTTGGCGAAGCACCTCTACACTGTCAATAGGGTTAGCATAAACAATATTTTTTAGGTGACCCCATAAAAAATAGTCCGCGGTGTCAGATCCGATGATCGTGCAGGCCGCTTGACGGGTGCATCACTCCCGCGACCTATCGATTTCCCAGGAAAATTCAAATTTAACCATTGCCCAACTAATGTGCCATGAGCGGGAGTTCTGTCATGCGTGTACCACATTTTTCCACGGACAACTAATGACACATCTTCAAGCAACACTGAGAGTTCCTCGTTTAAAAATCTGAAATATTCCGCTGCTCCGAGACGACGGGAAAGATTAAACGGACCAATAAGAAAATCTCCCACATTTCCTGCCCACACATTTAAACTAAAATTGTGTTGAAATTTTGACTTACAAATTTCATGGGGGTTTTCATCAGACCATGAGTGAATATTGTGATGGTTCACTAATCCATGTCTTTGAAAGCATGCTTCGTCAGGAATTAAAATATCGGATAAAATATTCACAACAAAAACCTACCCAGTTACGTAAATCTACTGCTGTTAACTTTTGCACAGGTTGGTGATGGTAAAAGATTATCATGAACTATAAAAGATTATCATGAGCTATATTCCAAATAGAGGCGGCCGTGGGCTAGAGGTTAGCGAGTTAGACTTCTAGGCTGAAGGTTCTGGGATCAATTCCCAATAGCGGAATATCGGACTTTTAACGGCCGTTCTCCCTCGCAAGGCAATGGCAAACCAACAACTGCCTAGTAAATCTTCTCTGGAGTAGAAGTGTTTACACTTCCCGTGGTTCGGAGCCCACGTTAAGCTGTAGGTCCTCTATGTCTGTAGCACTCTAAACGCGCAACACAGGCATAGGAGAGAAGATCGCTACGTCTCGTAAGAGATAAAGCACCCTAAGAAGAATATTCCAAATAGTGGTATGGGAAACATTATACTGTGCCAACAATTTTCTTGTACTTATTTCAGGATTGCGATCTAAAAGCACAGCTTCTTCAAGTTCTACATCTCGAATCAGACGTCTTCTTCCAGTACCGTCACGATGAGGTTGAGTTTGTCTGTTTTCTCGAAGCCTTCTTCCTAATGCCAAAAAAATTTGTCTGTGGGGAAATTAGCGATTGGGATATCTGGCATGGTATATTCTTGTAGCAGCAGCACTGTTTTTGCGACATTCAAAAAATACTTGCAGCATATCGACATACTCGTCATTAGTGTAATTATTTGCCATATTTAATAAAATGTAAAAATGTTTGAATAAAAATAACTTGGACACTTGATAATATTAAACTGACATTTGTTAATTATTTACCTACTAAACCACTTTGCTTTTATTTCGCCAGAGCAACGTATGATTTTCGCAAAACAGCTTGCTTTAGTGCACAGGGTTTAAATAATTTCATACGTACAAAAAATGCGTTTTTCTCAAAATTGAAGGCCCAAATAAAAAATAAGTGGACGCGACTGCCTCCCTGGACTTTCCCATACTGGAAACTGTTCATATCATCTTTATTCAACAGTAGAGTTATTTTCCTCAAAACGGTTGTTCAAGTGCTATCCTAAAACCTTGCCTCGTAACGAACAGACTTACAAGGTTTGTAAGAATTCCCGCCAAATATCTGCGGTGCCCCTTAATTTCCTTTTAATATGCAACCAGGCATACTTCATTCTCTACTATATACGTCGCGCGGTCTAACTAGTACCGATCGCTGTTGCTACCGAGGTAAAATTTTCTAAGTCCCTGGAAATTATATTTTGTAGGGCATAAAAAATCCATTTTTTTATTTTCGCGGAAAAAGATTCTTTGACGCAAACAAATAACAACCGTTAGAATAAAAAAAATATTTTTCTAAAAAAGAGGGGGGAGGGGGCCGGTGCGTTTACATATATCCACGAGTGTAATATTTCTTTGCATATTCATATGCTCCATTACGTACTGAGCGATTCAGTGAAAACCCCAGCTTCCTATCTTTTTTCGTTTATTAATTAAAGGAGTTTGAAGTTTCAAACTTCCAAGCTTCGTAGAGGGCGCCACAGGAAAATTACGGAGTTCTTCAAAAAACATATCGATAGCCCCTTGGGAGGTCTATCGACATATGAAGTTTAAAAAAATTCCTTGAAGCAGTTTTTGAGAAATAATTTTTTGAAAATTTCCAAAATTTTGAAAATTCGTAATTTAGGCCCATTATAATTTTTCAAAAAACTTTTTATATCACCTCATTTTACCCTTCATATACTATTCAGAAAATAAAAATCATTTGAATCGATTCATCCGTTTTCGAGTAATTGGGCGTTAAACTCAAAATTTTCAAAAAATCATAGCGCCCTTCAGTTTAAAGCTAGCGAGTTCGGCAAAAAACTAACAGATTTGTCTTATGACCCTCTATCGTTATCCGCGATAAAAGTTTCAAAATTGTAATCACGAAAAAAGTGATACCAAAAAAACATGCGTAACTTCCGCTTCCGGTTTCGGATTTTTTTGAAAAGCTTATTTTTTCGATGAATTTTCGATACACCCCCGCATTCCAAAGCGCATCAAAATCGGAGCAATACTTTCGGCTGTAGGAGCGTCACATACGTACATACATACCCACCCACAGACAGACATTTTTTAAAAACCACTTTTTTGGGTTCCTAGAGACCCAAAACGGATATATCCGTTAAAATCTCGATTTCGATAATTTTCATGA
>JABXWE010024646.1:0-11133 GCA_014611495.1 Limonius californicus | reverse complement strand
CCTATAAGGTATGGGAAAGTAATTATCAGAGTGGCCGAGTTGGTTCCTAATCCTGCCAGGTAGATTTGTTGATAGCCGAAATGGCTCCCGGGTCGTATTCGAGTTGGCTCCCGGGTCGTATTCGAGTTGGCTCCCGCCTGTTGTTATCAGTAATCGGATAATCATTAGCTTAACGATCTATTATCTACTAGTAACTGCAAGAATGTTTTTGGAATAAATATTTCCCCGTAATGAGGTGACGTCCTTAAAAATTAATTTCTAAATTTCTGTCGAAGGTGGTTTGCTTTCCTCCAATGATAAAACTCCACCCCTTCCACCCCTAAGAAATTTTACCTATAATTGCGTACAGTAATTAGTTTAGTTACATTTTACTTTCGTGTAAGTTAAGTTGAGTGCGCTAATTCAAAATGAGTGCTGTGCAAATGCAAAAAAGTGAAAAAGGCAAAGATATGGTAGTGATAGGAGGCAATAAATTCAGTTTTCATAAAACATTATCTGGTGGTGTTAAAAGGTGGACGTGTACAAACCGACGGAGTCAGTGTAAAGCATTTATTAAAACCGAGGGTATGGAAAATATCTTAGTAGAAACTTCTCTTATTCATAACCATGAGACGATTGGCACCGGACTGTTAAACCGGCAGCTATTAAAACAATCAATTAAAAAGAAAAGCAATGGACGACATTTGCGAACGTCCCATGAAGATAGTACATAGCGAACTACAAAAAAAAGACATCGACACCCTTACTGTGCATGACGTAAATCGCATAAGGAAAAACATATACAACGCAAGAAGATCCGTGATGCCGAAACTTCCCCGAAGCTTAGCCGAGGTTCATGTGTTTTTAAGGGAGCATCCAATAATAACAAATAAAGAAGAAAATTTTGTTATTAGAAATGATGAAGCTAATAATATTGTGATGTTTTCCTGCCAAACGAATATCCGTTTTTTAGCCGACGTAGGCGAAGCGTATATGGACGGGACTTTTAACTATTGTCCCAAATTTTTTTTGCAACTATTTACTATTCATGGTTTAAAAAATAATCATTACATACCACTCGTTTTTTTTTGTTGCCAAATAAATCTAAAGAAACGTATAAAATCGCATTTAAGTACATAAAAGAAGAGTGTACTAAATTAGGATGCCAGCTTTCCCCTGCTACAGTAACAGTCGATTTTGAAATCGCTATACATAATAGTATTCAAGAAGAATTTCCAAATACAACAATAAAAGGCTGCCGTTTTCATTTGGGACAGTCGTGGTAATTAAAAATTATATTGGCAATATGCACATTTCTTAATAATTAAATTTTTTGTTATAGGTATAGGAAAATACAGGCGTTAGGACGAACTGACGAGTACACAAAACAAGGCAACGAAATGACTGAAATTTCAAAATATTTGACGTATGTATTCGGGCTGCCGTTTTTGCATCCAGACGATGTTGGGAATTGTTTCGCCTTAGATTTTGCCGCTGTTCAACCCCAAAATGATGCCATAAGAAAATTTGCCGATTATTTAGTTGAGACATACGAGGCATGTTTTTAAAGTAAGTACCGTTTTTAAATTACGCCGCCGCAGCGCTGCAGTTGCCGTTTAGCGCATGCGCGTAGTGTAGCTACATCAGTTGGGAAGCCACAGACGCCATTACGACGCCATTTGATCGAGTCTTCGTTTGTTTACGTGATTTTAAAATGCCGACTATCGAGAATCCCGCCGACTGTGAAGTGCGTGCTGTGATTCGTTTTCTCTGTGCTAAAGGCTTAAAAGCAATTGACATTCATCGTCAAATCAGTGAAGTTTATGGTGAAAACATTATGAGTGAAGGAATGGTGCGGAAATGGGTTAGGGCCTTCAAAGATGGCCGCACAAACGTTCATGATGAGGAACGAAGTGGGCGACCTTCAGTCATTACCGATGATCTCATTCAAAAAGTGGACTGTAAAGTGAAAGAGAACAGACGGTTCACAATTTCGTCCTTAGCTGAAAAATTTCCTGCTGTATCAAGAAGTGTTCTCTACGAAATTGTGTCCGAACGTTTAAATTATCGGAAACTGTGTTCACGGTGGGTACCGAAAATGTTGAATGATGAGCACAAAACCAAACGATTGGGCAGTGCATTGGGCTTTCTTGAGCGTTACAGTAACGAGGGCGAGGATTTTCTAAGCCATATCGTTACAGGCGATGAAACGTGGGTAGCCTACGTTACACCAGAATCAAAACAACAGTCAATGGAATGGCGGCATTCAACATCCCCTAGGAAAGTCAAATTCAAGCAAACAATTTCTGCCCAGAAAATCATGTGCACTGTCTTTTGGGACAGACAGGGTGTGTTGTTGGTCGATTTTCTGCCTCGCGGTGAAACGATCAATGCAGCCGCGTACTGTGAAACTTTAAAAAAACTGCGCCGCGCAATTCAAAACAAAAGGCGTGGCATGCTGAGTGCAGGCGTCGTTTTGCTCCACGATAATGCTCGTCCACATTCAGCAAATCGAACGCAAGAGCTCATCACTTCATTTGGCTGGGAGCAATTGGACCATCCTCCATACAGTCCCGATCTAGCGCCTAGCGACTACCATTTGTTTCTGCACTTGAAGACGCATTTGGCGGGGAAGCGTCATTCCAATGATGAAGAAGTAAAAACGTCTGTGCAGCAGTGGTTGTCCAGTCTGGCGGCAAGCTTCTTTGACGACGGCATACAAAAGCTGGTCCCAAGATACGACAAGTGCCTTAATAATAATGGAAATTATGTAGAGAAGTAGAGGAAAGAATGCTCTTTCAGGTAAATAAAGTTTTGTTTGAAAAATTTACTTGTTGATTTTTTTATATCAAAACGGTACTTACTTTAAAAACATGCCTCGTACATAGGCGAAGATTCGACATTTCCACCACGTTTGTGGGCTGAGCATTCATCTTCCCTGCACAAAACCACTAATGCATGTGAAAGTTTTCATTCAAAATTTAATTCCTGTTTTTACTCTCCTCATCCAAATATTCAATTGTTTGTGAATATATTAAAAAACATGCAGATTGATTCCTATATAAAACAACGCAGCGTCCATGTGAAGAAAAGGTACGATACTGTTGTGTTAAAGAGAAAGGCTTTTGTAGATTCTAAAATAATTGATGTTCAAAGTAACAAAATAACATTGTTTGAATTTGTGAAATCAATTTCGTATCATTTTAAAATAGTAAAATAGTATAACGTGTAAGTAGTTGTAAATATATGTCTTTTAAAACATCTGTCTATATTATTATTGCATTAAATAAAATATCTCAAGAACTAGAGGTCTAATTGTTTTTTTGATTGCAGCATAGCAATCAGCGCAAAAAACTAATACTTTGCTAATTTAACCAACTTCGTAGCTGTAATAATAACGAAGTTAGCAATGGTGCCCCGATAATTTCGAAACCCCCATATGTTATTATTTTATTAAATTCTTAAATTTTCTTTATTTGAAAACGCGGCATTTCTGTAAATTTTGGGAGTAGTTTCTCAAAAATAACTTTTGTTTGGAATCTAATAATCCGCTTAACAGCTTATCGTCTGGGAACCAACTCCACCACGTACCGGGAACCAACTCGACCCTCACAATTTTTCGTACCGGATTATTATGTATTAGCGGGAGCCAACTAGCCTACGCCCAAAATTATATGTATAATAACAATAACGCGATTACTATAACTGACATGGATTCACAACAACAATGTATTGTTGTCACAATAATTACCCTCGTTTGGTGTTGCTGGTGCAACAATTAAGATAAATTTAACAATATATTTTTCTCCGTGTACAAATCAAAAGTCCGTACAGTGCAAGAATGTCCACTCCAATGGAAGCCGGTTTAAACAATAAAATTAAATTTTGTGAAGTAGAGGAAGGCGAATTAAAATTAAAACAAAAAGACAGCTACATGTACCAAATCCAAGGGCAATTAAATATCACGAAAAACGACATTTGCTATTTTGTTACTTGGACTCCTAGTGATATTACAATGGAAATAATAAAAACTGATACTTTGTTTTGGGAGCAAAGAATGCTTCCGAAACTTGAACAATTTTATAATACAGCATTGTTACCGTAAAATGGGGTGACTTTGACCAGTGGGGTAAATATGACCAAAAACTCAAAAAATGTTTCAATGCTATATACTTTTTTCACGGTTGTCGTTATTAGAAGTTTTAGTGCTTAAATATTAAGCTAATATATTGTCTACAGCTTCTATGTAAGCAAAATGTTTTTATTTTTTTTGTACGTTATACATACAAAGCTAAAGTTGCATACTAATATTAGTGAAAATTCTAAGTTCTCAAACTATTGTTAACAACGACAAAACCAAAAATGTAAACATTAATATATTTTGTTGTATTATAACCTAATGTTTTTGCGTCAAAACCTTATTATTACATTTAATATAACTTTAACGACTTTGTCATAGTATTCAAAATATTTAATTTAGACAAAGTTGTTACGATTTTGGGGTGAATTTGACCACCTGGGTGAAGTTGACTATCTAGCCGAGACTTGCAGAAACTTGCAGACTTGTGTGGCTGCCTGCTATAGTAATGCAGTTCGTTTTGTTGCGCTGATGTGAGTAGTTGTATCATTGTGCTCTTTTTAACCCTTGAGCGGGCGCGCTGGCGCACAGAGTGCGCCATCGCTACGAATTTGTTTAAAAATAGGTTATGACGTATTTTACTGCCTTTTCGCTTTAGGTATTCCTTCAGTAGATCTTAGTGCTTAAAATACAGCGGTTGTGCGATTTTACAAAACATAAGTGGGTGTATAACTAGACAAGCTTTGCGGACCTGCATCAACTGGCGCACGGAGTGCATCGCGCGCCCGGTCATGTAAGTAAATTCTATTTAATGTATTTGTTAGATTTTGCTTTTATTACCTGGTAATCGACATAATTATGTTTATATATGTTGTTTCTGCAATTATATGAGTTTATCAAATTGAAAAGTTGACATATGTTTGTACGATATACGAAATACATATATATTTTTATTTTCTAAAAAAATTGTTTCAGGGCTAGAAAATACCTCACAGACGATGAGTTATATAAAATTCTTCATGAAAAATCATCAGATGATGAACAGCCGATTGAGGCTGAAGATGAAGAGGTATCTGAAGATGAGGAAGTCGTGACTCAGAGTGATCATTACACCGATTCCGAGCAAGAATACGCTAGCGGTGAAAATTCCGAAGATGAATCCACAAATGAGGAAACTCCAAAAGAGGATTATTTTCTGGGTAAAAATAAAACAACGAAGTGGTGTAAAACCAATGTATCGACTATATCTAAAGTAAAAAATAAGAATTTGCTAAAAATTTTGCCTGGACCAAAAGAATGCGCAAGGGGACTTACATCGGAACTTTCAGCATTGAATAACATTATTGACACAAATATGATCGAAGATATTGTAAAGTACACAAATCTTTACATTGATTTCAAAAGAAATACAATTCTATATCAGAGAGATCGAGACGCAAGACATACCAGGAAAACTGAAATTACGGCATTGCTTGGACTATTATATTTTATAGGTGCTAAGAAAGGTAATCACTCGAATGTCGAAGAGCTATGGGAAACTGATAGTGGCTATGGAATAACGAGGCAGGTAATGAGTTATAAAAGGTTTTTGTTTCTGTTACGTTGCATTCGGTTTGATGACCGTGACACAAGAGAAAAACGGAAAAAACAGATAAATTGGCTGCCATAAGGGTTATTTTTGACGCATTCGTTACTAATTGTAAAAATACATATTGTTTAGGAGAATATGTAACGATTGATGAGAAACTGGAGGCATTTAGAGGGCGTTGCAGTTTCATCCAGTATATACCGAACAAGCCTGCCAAATACGGCATAAAAATGTTCGTTTTGTGTGATGCAAAAACATATTACACAAGCAATATAGAAATTTATTGCGGTAAGCAACCCGATGGACCGTACACAGTGCAAAATACGCCATTAGAAATTGTAAAAAGACTCGTGGAACCAATCAAGGCCTCAAAGAGGAATCTTACAACCAACAATTGGTATACCAGCTTTCCTCTAGCCCAAACATTACTAACAGATTACAAAATAACACTATTAGGAACTCTAAAACGAAATAAACGGGAAATACCACCTGAGTTTTTACCCCAAAGAAACAGGGAAGTAAAATCTTCAATATTCGGCTATAGAAAAGACCTTACGCTTGTGTCCCATGTGCCTAAGAAAAATAAATCAGTGATTCTATTGTCAACTATGCACGGCTCTGGAGAAATTGATGAAGAGACACAAAAACCCGAAATAATCTTAGATTATAATGCAACTAAAGGTGGAGTTCAGTCAAAAGAATTACAAGAAGATGGCCTTTAGTAATATTTTTCTCCATAATGGACATGGCCGCCATAAATGCCCGGATATTGTACCAATTCAATGCAAATAATCCCAAAATGAAACGAAGAATATTTTTGAAAACCCTTGGTATCAGCCTAATGAAGCCTTTTCTAGTGGAGAGGGCGAAAATAACTTCACTTCCCTCGGATATTAAAGTTTCTTTAGCAAAATACAGAATAAACGGGCAAGCACCCAACGAACCAGAAGCAGAACAAAAAAGAAAAGGTCGTTGTGTGACATGCGGACGATCAAAAAATGTAAACACGACAATCAGATGCAATGTATGTACCGATTTTGTTTGCAAGAAACATGCAACTACGAAAATTTCTTGCGAAAAATGTTCCAAAGAACCTGAAACTGATACCGGTTCTGACTAATTCGTTTTTTATGTTTTATTTTATTTTTAATATATTTAAGTTTAGATTCGTGATTTATAAATGTTTAGTACATGTTACATTAGGTTCAAAATAATAAAATATTTGAAAACAAGTTATTTTTCTGATTAGAATACTAGTTATACAACTGGAGCACTCAGTGCGCCGCGCGCCCGCTCGTGTCATGATTTGAGGCGCGCCCGCTCGAGGGTTAAACAAATGTACCTATATAATTTGATGATGCCAAGAATATATAAGCGTACAGTGGGTGCTAGAGCTTTTAAGAATTATAGTGTCGAAATATTAGAAAAATGCTAAGAAGGAGTTTTAGAAGGAAAGATAAGTGCAACTCAGGCTTCTAAAAAAATACAAAATACCTAAAGGTACGCTTATAAATAGAATTCACGGTCGTCATATTAGAAAGCATGGTGGTCAAACTGTGTTCACGGAAAACCAGGAAGGCGATTTTGTGGACGGATTAATTAGTTGTGCTATGTGGGGGTTTCCGCTTAGTATCCTAGATCTACGCCTACTTGCAAAAGCATACTTTGATCAAATTGTAAAACAATCACCCTTCAAAAATAATTTACCGGGATATGATTGGGCAAAAGGATTTTTGGAGCGTCATAAAAAAAAACTTAAGCGAACGATTAAGCAACAATATAAAAAGACCACGAGCAGCAGTTAATAGTGACATGTTATCAACTTTTATTGATGAACTAAGTAAAACAGTTGAAGGTGTTAGTCCAGAAGCTATATTTAATTATGACGTGAGTAATTTGAGTGACGATCCGGGAAAAAAGAAGTTAATTTTTAAACGAGGTGTTAAATACCCCGACAATGTTATAAATTTTACGAAAAGTGCTGTAACAATTATGTTGTGCGTTTCGGCATCAGGGGATATATTGCCACCCTACGTTGTCTATAAAGCGAAAGAAATGTGGGATTCTTGAAGGTGGGCCAAGGGGTTCCCCTTGTTGTGAGAAAAGGTGCTGCTCTAAAGGAACGCGGTACTACCGTTCAAACCACAGTTGGTTTGATGCAGTTTGTTTCACAGACTGGTTCAAAACTACTTTCTTGCCACACGCTAAATTAATCGAGGGGAGACAGGTCCTAATCGGAGATAACCTTTCGTCGCATTTTACAAGAGAAGTGCTTCGACTTTGTAAGGACAATAATATTGATCTTCCACCAAACGAGACACATCTGTGTCAACCACTGGATGTGAGCTTTTTTGGTCCTATGAAGAACCATTGGAAACAGCTATTACAGGAGTGGAAAAAGTCTAACCCACATTCGTCATCAGTAGAAAAGAGTGTCTTCTCCAGATTGTTAAAAAAATTACTTGATAGATTGGCTCCGACTGCGAGAAAAAATTCTGCCAAGGGATTTTATTCTTCTGGAATTTATCCCATATCTAAAGAAAAACTATTAAGTAAGATTCCGCAACAAGTTAAAAATACTGAAAATTGCAATAATAACAACGTTAGTAAAGCACTGGTCAGTTTTCTAAAAGCACAACGAAACCCAAAGAAACGTGACGTTCCAACCAAAAGAAAGAAACTTAATGTTGTACCAGGTAGACCAGTGGCCTACATAGACACTCCCGATAAAGATGATCAGATACAAAACTTACCATCTACGAGCAAGGTGCAGCAGATAAAAAGAAAAATAGTAGAAGAAAGTGATGAAAATGTAGAACCTGATATTGACGAAGAGGTTAATGAAGAAGAAAACAATGTTCCTGAAATAGACGCTATTGGGACACAACAATTTTATGGCATCAACAATGTACACGAAATGTCTTTGGTTATTATATAATATCAAACAAAGAGAACCGTTAAACACTTCATAGGAAAGGTATTATCAAATAATGAAGAAGAACATGAAGTTTGTGTCAATTTTTTAAAACAGTGTAAATCCGGAAAATTTGTGTAGCCTGAAGTGAACGATTGTGTCAATGTGTCGCGGAATCAAATAAAAAGGCAATTATGTGATCCGAAAACCTGTCGCAGAGGAGAATTGTCCTTTGATTTAGAATTTTCTGGATTCAATTTCAAGTAAACTATTTTTGTTTTGTATTATAAAATGCTTTTTAGTAACAACATTATATTTTTATGGGCCTAAACCACTTTATTTCTGCATATTTCAAGAAAAAAGTGTTAATTTTCTATATTTTTCCGTTATTTATATTATAACAACATTTTTATTCATGTATTTTTTTGAATAAATGTTTATTAATGTGTTCTGTTCGTGTTACTGTGGTCAAATTCACCCTATATAGCTTAAGGAGAACAATTACAGTGGAAATTAAATATGTGGTCAACTTAACCCTAATTGGGGTGAAGTTGACTTTTATTACATTTTATTTTTTACTCAATAACGGTAAACAAATAAAATATAACGTTTTCTACTATCTGTCCCAGGATTCTTGCTCCTGACGTCATCTGCATATGAAGTAATCAAAGAAATAGCTGTTTAGCACTTTTGCATTTGTTACCGTGTGATAGACAGAGAAAACAACAGAAATTGATTTCTATCGCGCCAGTTAAGTTAAGACGTGTGCCTAATAGGCCCGGCAATACATACGAGTGAAACAAAAATAGTTTGTGTCAAATTGTACCGATTGTTTATTTTGTGGTTGCAAGTGGATTTTTACTGTTTTCCTGGCCTTCATTAGAATTACAAAGTTATTTTCAGAACTCCTTGTGTTTACAAGTATTTCGTATCAGGTATGCAGTCGGCTTCGTAAATTTCTTGGTTAGGTTATGCACAAATATTTGTTTTTAGAAGCAGTTTTGAAGTCCTTACAGCAATGCCCGGCAAACGTTTAAATTCTCAAGCCCAAGCAATGATTATTTCGCTTTTAGAGTACTTAGAAGCAGAGAAAGTAAATGGCGGGCCAGTTCGCGAAGTAAGTATAAATAAATCTAAATTTTAGAGAGTAGGAAATGCATTAAAAATCAGCGAAGCAAGTGTTACAAGGATTAAGCAACGAAGTAAAAGAAATCCGATTATGTCTAGTCCAGGAAAGTCAAGGCCTAGGCGTAAATCAACATCCACAGATTTACACGATGGTGTGAAGATGGCAGTTCGAGATATACACTATACGACATGCATAAACAAAGTACTTAAATAATTAGAGGTTATTTAAAGTATTTAGAGATATCATTTTTCTAGACGAAACCTGGATTTACTCTAAGGGAAACCCAATAAAATCATGGCAAGACAGTAATGTGAAGAGCGTCCGGAAATCGGAAGGCTATGATGGCAAACGTTACATAATTCTGCATGCTGGTGGTATGGGAGGCTTTGTTAATAATGCAGGTTTAATATTTGCTTCAAAATCAAATTCTGTTGATTATCATGGAGAAATGATTGGTGATTTATTCTTCAAATGGGTAAAAGAACAGCTACTTTGCAATTTGGAAGGACCTGCATTAATAATTATCGATAACGCTCCGTACCACAGCATGTTGCTTGAAAAGCAACCCACCTTGACATGGAGAAAAGCTGAAATTGCCCAATGGTTGATTAACAATAATGTGTCATTTGAAAATACGATGAACAAAAATGAATTATTAGCGCTAGCAAAACTAAATCAAAAACCAAAGAGATATGTTATTGATGAATATATCAGAGAACAGGGCCACGACGTTCTTCGCTTACCACCATATCACTGCGACTTCAATGCTATAGAGTTAGTATGGGCTCGAGCAAAAACCTATTACAACAAACATATAGGTAGAGATGGGTACGGGGATACGCAGGTCTTAGAAATGTGGAAGGAAGCCTGTAACGAAGTTTTTAAAGTGCGCGGTCTAAGTGAATTTTAAACTAAATTTTGTGACCGCGTAGTTTATAAATAAGGCGTCTGCAGCGCACTAAGTCGCGTTTTGCATCGATCCCCCACTATGTTGCCCCGTGTACTGAGTTTCCCACCAACAAGCGAAATCATCAGGGAAATTAATCAGTGTAATGTAGGGGGTATAAAAAGACGCTCCAGCCCCAGAGCAGCATCTTTTGGTTTCGACCTGGCAAGGGAGAAGTCCTGTTCTTCCTTGACCGCACCGTTCTACAAAGTTTACCGATCGCCGTTTAATTTTTGTAAGTCCGCACAAGTTTATTTTCCAGTTTAGCCGAGAGCGAGTCCGACCGCTGCTTCATATTTCGAGCCCGAGCCCGCCAGAGTGTACCAGATCCCGGCCGCCCGTAACTCGAATTCTCGAATCCGCACCGTTTACTTTCAGAGCAATAGCTGTCCAGACCGACCGCCGCCGTTTCATCTGGATTTTTTTCCGTCTGATCTTAGCCAAGAAAGTATCTTTCTTGACTAAAGCGAGCCGTACCGAAACAAGGTTTATTTTCAAA
>JABXWE010024645.1:0-23163 GCA_014611495.1 Limonius californicus | reverse complement strand
CTTAACAGGAAGGGGGGGGGGGGCAATTTGCCGAATGCCTAAAACCCCGACTCTATATTTTGATGTCCAAAACGCCGACGAGGTCCATAATGCTGACTGCTGTTCCAAGACCATTTCGCCGACTAAAAGGCCAAAACGCCGACCAGTGTGAACTGACGCCATAGAGATTGATGAACTTGACGTTGAAGTAAATGGCCAAACCTTGCGTGTTCGTTGATATTACTGTTTCGCAATGAATACTTTGTCAAATTCGATCAAAACACTGAGGCTAGATCATGACCAAAACGCCGACCATGTCCAAAACACCAAATTGTTGTAAGCGACACTTTGCTGACTACGACTATAACGCCGAAATAAGATGACTAAAACGCTAAACTCTCTTAACGTGCATTTAATTAATCACAATCAAAACGGTGATATACGTAACTGTGTATATTTTAATAACGTGCGTTCAAATTCAAATTGTCTGGTAGGATAGAAGAAAAACTGTAATACTTTTTAGTATAAAATATCTAGGGTGACGCACTACTGCTTAGATGTGGAAAATGTCAAATAATTTAAACATAGTTAAATTAAATAAATGTGTCGTTAACAAGAGGATTTCGAGTAATAACAGTTCTTTATTCTTCTAGGTAGGCATATGTAGGGTAGTGTACCCGTATAAGGAAAGCACGTCATTGTACTTTGCAAACAATTCCTCAAAAATACATTCCTATTTAATATTTAACTATTTTTGTACACAAATATATTTTAATAAAAGGTAATGCTGGTAATTTTTTCGATATTTTAGGTCCACCTTGCATATGCAAAAATATTATTTTGATAGGAAATTATGTTTAGGTATGAATTAAATGGTTGAGTGCTTTTCCATCTTAAACATCAATTTTCTTAAATCGAATAGTAAGCTTATGAAGGTTAGAAATTTCTGAGTTTGCATGTTGAGCAGGTAAGTGCCCGTTAAATAGTCATTCAGAGAAGTAACAATAGGAAACCCAATATATATATATATACAGGGTGTATCAGAAATAGGTACAAATATTAAATCCGATGGTAGATTACAATATATACAAACTAGAAAAAACATTTATTTGGCAATGGGACCCTTGCTTGCTTGCTTTGAAAGAGCGAGATCTAGGACGCGGTTTTCCAAGCATCTCTATGCACTTAGGCCATATGGCCCATTGTACACTCTAACTAAGAATTTTGCCTATCTGGGGTAATTCCAACTCCTGTAATGATTTTTAGCGTGTCACACATTGCAGTGGCACGGGACCTACGGCTTTACTTCTTATCCGACAGAAGGCTCATTTTCAGATTTTTCCCCGCTAGAAAAATCTCGCCGACCTTGGCCAGGTTCGATCCCGCATCCCTCGGATCTAAAGGCAAATGCGCTAACCACTAGACCACCGAGGCCGGCAATGAGACCCTTAAGATATACGAAAATAATAACTGAAAATTTGACCCAACATTGTTTGAGTACCGCAGGATAATAACAAAAATTTGAGTTCAAAGACATGTTATGCAAAGGAGAGTAAGATAGAAGTGCAAAAAAATTTCTTATCACCTGCCACAAACCAATACTATTAGGTAGGTCAGTAATTTCTATTCAGTCTGTTGTTGTTATCACAAGCCAGACAAGTTTTTACGTGTTTGCCACTTTGGATTTACTTTACAATTAGGTAATAACCTTCTACAGCTTAAATGCATATATCATCAGCAGTTCTCAAACAAAATTTTATTTTATTTTTTAATTCAAAAAATTCTTTATTTTTTGTTCTAGGCTTCTACTACACATAACTTCTGTTTTTGTTAGATTCATGTTTAGACCGATTTCATTTGATGCTTTGTCCAGCTCTGTTAACATAGTCTGAAGTTGTTCAGGGGTTTCTGCGATAAGAACGATGTCATCTGCGAATCTAAGATTGTTGAGTCTTTTTTCATTTATTAGGATTAGATAATACTACAGGTGAAAGTTCTGTGAACTATAATGTCCAATATTACTAAATTAAAATCGATATTTCATCTTTTAATCGTCGACACTTTCGAGACCTAAAATATAATAAAGCTGATGTGTGAGGTTAATTTGGGTTTCGATTGATTGATTTGAAAGAGCGAGATCGAGGACGTGATTTTCCAAGCATCTCTAAGCACTGCAGCCATCATTGGCTTATTGTACACCATAACTAAGAATTTTGCCTATTTGGGGTAATTCCAACTGCAGTAGTGATTTTAAACGTGTTTATCGCACATCGCCACATCGCAGTGGCACGGGACCTACGGCTTTACTTCTTAATCCGACAGAAGGCGCATTTTCAGATTTTTCCCCGCTAAAAAAATCTCGCCGATCCCGGCCAGGTTCGATCCCGCGTCCCTCGGATCTAAAGGCAAATGCGCTAACCACTAGACCACCGAGGGCGGTTAATTTTGGGGATAGTAAATATTTAATTCTACAAATTACTTGTCGAATTTGTAAGATTTTTTGTCGATTTTAAATGTTATAAAATCTAAATTTGAAGATCAAGAAGTTAATATTTTGTCTTTTCAGTACCGAAAATACGAAATTATAAAACTTGATATCGAGAATAGAGCAGTGATAGAAAAAAAGGGCGAAGGTACTTGATCTGTTTTCGGGATTTGAGCAACTCTCCGAAAGAGATCGATGAGATTTTTCTAGCGGGAACATTCTGAAAGTGCGCCTTCTGTCGGAACTGGTGTGTGGCCCGTTAAAGATCACTACTGGGGTTGGAACTGCCCCAAATAAGCAAAATGTTTAGTTAGAGTATACAACAAGCCAAATATGGCCTAAGTGCTTAGAGATGCCTGGAAAACCGCGTCTTAGATCTCGCTCAATCAAACACCAACACAGTTGCAGCGCTTGTATTCGCTGCATGATTTCTATGCCGGTTGACGTAACTGGTTTACATGATCTACCTTTCTCACACTTTCTAAGTATTTTCCACCTACATATGTAACGATTCTGTGAATATTGCTATAAATTTGGTTATATAGTAAACTGTTGGCAGAGGTGCAATAACTAAGTGATACATTTGCTTTTTTGGATGTCAGATATTGAATATTGATACCCTGAACGATAGGTGAAAAAGATTAGGAAGTATTAGATTTCAGAAGGTACGCATAATAGTTAGTAAGTCACGCAGAAAATATAGTTACACTTATAGTTGGCGTCAGTAATAAGCATGTGCAGCATATGTAAATAATAAATTAATATGGAATTTGCGACAACATACTGATCTGCTATCTTATTTATTAAAGAGGTATTTAATTATTAAAGCAACATACAATCACAAACATTTTATTATCCTTACCTCGATTGCTATTGATTTAAGGGTTGATACTTCATGGTCCTGCCACCTACTATTACTGGAGCCCAACAATTATTAATCTGACATTTTAGTGATTACGTCAGTGCACTTTTTTATATCGTAGGTTTATTCGCGTCACGTGTAAACTTGTAAATTTCACAGACAATGATTACTGTAAGAATTTCAATTCTTTTAGCGTTCTCTCTGCTCCCACAAAAATCCAGCGACAAGAAACCTACGAAAGGCAAAAATGGGAAGAAAGGCAAGGAAGGGAAAAGTAAGAGCGATAAATCTTCTAAGAAAAGCAAAGGCTCCAAGAAACAGAAAACCGATATAAAAGTAGCCGTGGTGGCGGAAAAGCCTAAATATTTATTCGAAGTTGGAACTCCTGTAGGATTCGCTCATATAGAATATGAACTCATTCCAGGCCGGCCAAAATACCAAATTGATGTTGTCTGTTGGGGCCCCATCGCAAAGGTTGTCATTAATGCAAGAGAACTTTTTGCTTGTGCTTTGTGAATATGTAATCCTGATGCAGATTCTCTAAACACAAATGCTTCAAGTTTCTCTACACTAGAATTCATGATTAAAGACAATTTCATTTCAGAATTTCAACAGGTATTTTCCGCAGATGGGGACGTTACCTTGAAAACATTTGTACAAAACGACGTGGCATGGGTGCCTGTAACCATAAAGCACGTTTTAAATCGCTTAGATGTTGCTGATCTTTTCAAGCTTCATCATCATGTTGTTAATTATACCATATGGACAAGTAAGAATAAAATGGGAGCAAGGTAGGAATTATTTTAATTTTTCTTACATCTTGTGCTAATCCTATATATTACATTTACTTTTACTGTACAGTGTACATTACACTGTCTTTTTAAGGCTCTTTTGTACAAGGCCTTACAGCAGAGCAGATGCTTTCTCTAATTTGCTTAAAATCTTATTTCCCTTTTCTAAAATACTGGCTAATTATAGCTTTAACACATAATTATGAGGCAGTTAAATATATAGACCCTCTATAGGCCCCAAAATTTGTTTATCGGGTATGTCTAAACGGCAACAACAACAAAATAAGAAAAAAAAATGTAATCGAAAAAAGTGAAGGCCTAAAATATCAGCATGTGTAAATTAAATACTTAATAATAAATGTTTGTGTGAGGAATACTGTAATTTTAAAGTTGGAGTTGCTAGCGCTTGTGGGTTGAGGGGTGGGGGGTTGAAAATTATATCTCTAAATGATAATTTAAAAATAAAACTCGACGTGTCCGAGTATTTTTATGAAATATTTTTCTCAACGATTTTATAGAATTTATCCGTTACTTTTGGGAAGCACTGTATATGATGTAGCATCACTACAAACCACTCGCACTTTTTCGTATAAAATTCCAGACGGCCCCAGTAAGCTTAGAGTCGTTGAAAAAAGCAACAATTGTTGTATGATTCACTTTGTTCAAGACTTTTATAGTACTGTGATCCTTTACTTTTTCTCTTAGTTTGTGTGATGTTGTTGCATATAACTCGGCAACATAATTTATTCTTAATGTCGATTCGTCTGGAATATTCTGTTTCGTGTACTCTTCCAAAAAATTGCAAAGAACTTCATTCTTTAATTTAGCCAACGGAATATCAGCGCAAATAAAAACCTTTCAAATTTCTTAATTAAATTCTGAACTTTTAGGTCCAGGCCTTGGTAAAGTAGAAATTAACACTTGTCGCTGGTTATTCTCCTTTCTTCGATTTCTATTACTTGCTTGATTTCCGGTTTGGAGATGCTGCGTAACTTGGAACTTTTTAGTTGCCGCAACAGGAACTTCGCAGTATTTACAAAATAACAAACGCCCATCTGTTGTGAAATCATCATAGTCCCTCACAAACTGGTTTAAAATAGCACTTACACACTTTTTTTTCTTTCCGCATCTTAAAGATGTTGACACACTATTGGAACTAGTAGACAACTGATTGGTTGATGAAATGATGAATTATGAAACTTTCAACTTTCACAGGTTTTTCCGTTAACTCAACAGGGTCACTAAAACCATAGTAATCCTCTTAGCATTTCCAAGTATTCTGCTTTTTCGAAGCTTAACAACTAAGAAAGTATCTACCTATTCAAAATACAGAATGAATGAGTTTAGAAGATTATTTAAAATATCTGGAAATTCCCAGACTGCCTGACGAAGTGAATCTGTAATTGATAACAAATAATTGCATAAATATGCATTTAAACAGACAAATGCTGCAAATTATGCATTCATGCTCAGAACAATTAAAATATGCACTTATTACCAAAAATATTTAAAATTATCTTAAGCCTAGTGATATATATTACGTTCAGGCGTTTTTTATAACTATAGTGGCAATAATGACAGTGTGAATTTAGATTACCGTTTTTGTAATCATTTACATTTAGAGTTGTATACAATTTTCAATAGGAAAGTAATATTTATAAAAGACATAACAGCAGTATTACGTATATGTCTATTTTTTCTGTGAGGTAGAGCTAAATCGGAAAATACAAAAGAATTCTTTATCCGGGAAGAGGATCTCGATTCGCCAAGAAAATTCACACAGGCTTATGTTAAGAATCCAAATCTAGAAAAATTCGAAGACGTAGAAGATAAGCGAACAGCGGATTTGAAGAAGGAAATTAAAAATATTATTTGGGAATGTGCTGATACACCGGGAGTTAAAAATTACTACGAACTTGTAACGCGCCTAGAATTTTTGTCAGGTATATTTAACAACTTTCTAGACGAAACAGTACAATTTCATTTTAGATCCTGTACATTATTTTCACGTGAATAAAATAATTAATAACGTAAATGAAAGAAAAACGGTAGAAACTAAGGATTTCGTTCCTGTTTGTCCTCCACCTTTAACTGATGAAGATATTTCTAAGCAGACCATAATAGTAAAGCCCAAAAAGAAAGATAAAGGCAAAAAGGGAAAGGAGAAAGGGAAAGCTGGAAAAGATAAAGGTTCGTCTAAATCTAAATCGAATAAATCTAGCAAAACTAGTATAAAATCGAAAAAGGGCGGTGCGAAAAAAGAAAAAGGGCCTGGATTACTGAAAATTATGATACCAGGGGAAGTTTTCTATACAGATCCCAATCTCAATATTTATGATTTAAGAACGCCCAGTACAGATGTACGGCATGCTTACATATTGACAACGATAGACAGATTGATGAGCAAATACCAAAAATATGTGTTAAATCCTGTGATTATCAAAATCAAAAAGCTCTCCAATTTACCAGTTGATATTTTATCGAAACATAGGTAAGTAAAACTACAAACATTTATACAGGATATGTCAAATTTCAAGAACATTATTGGGATTTCGGACAGGTCAGGATATACAATTTTAAAGCAATTTTTTTAATAATGGCGGGTAAATACTTTTTAAATGTTAATAAGCAATACTTGGTTGGTATACTGGGCCCACTGTTTTGTCGGATAGTGTACGAATTCCTGTAAAAACTTCTATCTCTGGAAGTCAAAAGTATTTCAAACTGGTTATATTCAATTTATACAAAAAAATCGTCTGGACGGCACAAGTATATTCCTATAACTATAAATATGTTTTATTACAATAGCACAACGGATAATTGTTAGCCATAGAAACACAATCAAATGCGAGAATGCTTAGCTTATGAAATATACAAGATATTTCTTTACTACACCGGGTAATTTTAGGTTATGTTATAGGCAAAAACATGATAACACTCGGTGTCACCAATAATATAATTATAGATATGTGATCCCCAGAAAAGACTATTTTGAAACTCTTGTAATCATATAGTTTATTAGTTCTATTTGTGCCTAAAACAAAACTGTTTTCTCGAGAATATAAATTTAAAGAAAATTTGTGTACAAACTCATTATAATTCCATGAATGCTGCAGATGATTGCTAAATGTAGTTGTCATTTTATTTTTTAATTGTGTATAAGAATGTAGCGCCAGTGGTTAGAGAACTGGGCTCCAGTCCGAAACGTCGGGAGTTCTAATCCCCTACTCGAGAACTGGCGGGCGGCCTGTCCAGCCGCTTTAAATAATTGGGACCTACGTTCGAATGAACAAGTGATAACAATGCGGTTGTCTAATGCATGATGTCCACCACATCACCACGTTTCATGAATTTAGTACGAGACAACCGGATGTGAGAGCAAGGATACGGGAGCTCTGACCTCCGCCTTGCAGACCAAACTCCTTCATGGGGTGTAGAGCCTCACCATCATTTTTATGAGCGAAATTAGAAATAGATTTTGATTTAATTATAAAATGTTAAAAATTGTTTGCATCTTTGTCCTTTAACTTTATATTATTGAGAGAGTGAAAAACAAAAAGTTATAATCATGATGGAGATTACCTTCATAATGTTTATGTTGTATTGCAGTCATAAACCAGAACAGGTCTAAAGCATATTTAGTTTGTGGAGCGTAAGCGTCCATACGTTGATTTTTACAGTTTCAATTTTCATATAGATACAAATTCATGCACGTTCCACGATCCCAATAGTGTGCCTTGAGTGTAGCTATAAGCTTATTTACTTACTAACTGTACATTGTACAATATTGCTTTTAGGTTCAACACGATATATGCTTATTACAATATCCCATATATTGCACGATGTACAACGCTCGAAAAGCCTTTGGCAAATAGAATTAAATTTAACGAAGCCCACGCTTATTTTACCGATTCTCTGCCGAAATTGAAATTGTTGGAATTTTTACAATCTCAGCGATTGTATGTAGAGGTAAAGTGTTTTCATTGCATAACCGATAATTAATGTTATTCTTTTTTTGCCGCACTTATTTTTTTAAACGAAATGTAGCGTGAACTATTGAGAAGCAGAAGCATAAGTGAACTCTATAAATGACGTACCATATAATTAAACAGACGTATTTTAATACGAAACATAGACATTTATGAGTGCAAGAAGCAAGAAATAGTAGTTAATAAGTGAGACAAGGTACATATAACTATAATAATGTTCCGGCTTATCAACAAATACCTTTACTTAAAGTTTTAACTTAAAAGTATATATTTTAATATGATGATGGTGTAATTAAAATGTTTGCCCAAACTTTAGGCGTAAGTTCTCCACACCAAAATAAGAAAAAAAGTTCATATAACTATGGGTCTAAAAATGGTTCGTTACGGAGTTACAGTTTTTTAAAGTGAGACTTCCGATCACTTCTCTGTATACAATTTTGATAAGAGTAAGTGGGCCAGATGCGTCTCAAGTGGGAGGATCTGGTATTGTTTTCTACAATATCTTTGACACTATTTTATTTTTCGTATTTTTGTAGAAATAATTATTTCAAAGATTATAATCTTATTTGGCATGCAAAAACACACCCAAGAAAAGGTACTCTGATTAAAAATAGGTAAACCCTACCGTTTTCGAGATAATTCAATTTGTATGAAAAATAGAATTGCTTGGAAATTTGGAAACTTCGTACTCCATCATAAATCACCGTATAATGTTCCATCGTTGGACAAACGCCTCCCTTAACTGCTTCCATTTTTCAAGATTTGTTGTATCTCCCATTCACTGTATTCCGGCGATTTTGTTGATAGCGTCTCTCGGGCGTGTACGCGGTCTTCCCCGTGATCTTTTCCCTGTTCTCGGCCTCCACTCTGTCACCCCTCTGCTCCATCTGTCGACCTGTCTCCTCATTAGATGCCCAGCCCACTGCCACTTTAGTCTGGCGGTGTGAGTTACCACATCTTCTACTTTTGTTCTATGCCTTATCAACACGTTATTTATCCTATCTTGTAGTTTGATTCCAAACATAGATCTTTCCATGCGTTGCTGTGCTACCCTTAACTTTTCCAAATCCGTTTCTATAAGTGATCATGTACCTGATGCATAGGTGAGTATGAGAAGGATGTGTTGCTTGTATACCCTTGTTTTAAGGTGTTACTGGAATTTTGTCTTGAATATATTTCTCAACTTTGTGCTATATGGAAGCGCAAACGCTTTGGTTACAAGATACAACCCGCCGAATGTTTTATCTACATATAATCTTCTTTATTCACACTAAAGCGCGCTATCAATACACTACCAACGTAACTAAAAAAAATCGAGTTTTTTAGTTTTGACGCACTACTGACATCTTTTTTTTCATTCATTCATACAACCCCTCCCCCCCGAATCGCGTTTCGCATTACTTCTGAGGGGGGCGGTGCGGGCGTTCCTTACATACTAGCCATTCATGCAACATGCACCCTAAACTTAACTAAATGAAACACGGTCGCCTTATCCGGGGTTCGACCACGCGGCCGATTGACCGCATTTCATTGTATCGACTGACAGCGCGTATTCGCACTGCCCCACCGAGGTTCCCACCACTGACATCTAAGATACACAGAATTCCAATGCAAAGCCCCCACATGTTATTATTATTATATGGAGCTTTCATAGGCCTTGTAGGCCCATAGCTTTGCGGGATACTGAGTGCATAACCGTACTTAACCTGCCTGGTGTAAGGTGTATTCGTTTCTGGTGTTATTACTCACTCCCATGTTGTATCCTGTAAATTGTTGAAATAAAAATGGATATATTAGTTTGCTTCTCCAAGCGAACAGAAAAATATTTAATGTAATACTAACGTATTTTCAGTTGTGATAGTATTGCATTAACAATGTTTTGAGATTGACAGTGAACCAAGCACCATATTCTAAGTTATGGTGGTGTTGTATTTCAAGTTTTAGTTTGTTATTGTGAGTTCAGTGTAATAATGGTGAAAATACCTATACATTAAATTCTGATGACGACTTGGAGCGACGGTGGAGCAAGTAAACGACTACCACTTTGAAGATAGAATCGAACAATCAGAGTTGTAAAAGAAACACTACTGCTATTGGATTAGGGTCATCTGATTATAGTGTTGTCGACAGAAACTATGTAACTAAAAGCAATTAAGACTCAGATGACTCAGATTGAACCTGAAAGATATTAGGAATAGAAAAACAAAATGTTTTAAAGGTAAATGATGACAACGAAAACGCAGAATAGGAAAATATCGGTAAACAGGCGCCAATAAGGAAATATCGCTAACGACAGCAAAATGAATCAAGAGAAAAGAAATGAAGAAAAAATACAAAAACAAAATATCGAACAGGTTT
Organism: Limonius californicus; assembly: GCA_014611495.1. Lineage (NCBI taxonomy): Eukaryota > Metazoa > Arthropoda > Insecta > Coleoptera > Elateridae > Limonius > Limonius californicus. Next base: position 12,699 of record JABXWE010024645.1, on the reverse strand, counting down.
GAATCAGAAGTTAATTTCAGAGAGAAAGTTGAAAAAGTCCTGTAATGATTCTGGTATGTATAAACATTTGTTACCTGTTGTTACCAATAAAGAGAGAGAAACAGTATTAAATTCATTTTGGAAAATGGAAGATAATACAAGACAACGTCAAATCATTATAGTTTTTTATAGAACGAGCAATAGGTTTTAATGACTTTGCTGTTGCATAAAGAGTATATTTTGATATCGTTAGAGCTTCTTCATAACCTTTTTTTAGGATATTATACTTGTTATTTTTGGTGCAATTTCGCCTTCTCACGTACATTTCTGAATAGTATTGCTCATCAAAATCGGAATTGCAAAATATTGATTAGAGAACATTTTAAGCAAAATTTAAAAGTGTGATGTTAATTAGATCCGGGTCCTTAAAACCAAGGGGCCTCGGTGGTCTAGCGCGACAACGTGTTGCCACTCGAGGCCACACTGAATTGTAGTCGTTCCGCTGTGGTTTCGGATCTCAGCTGGGGCGACCGCATTTCGGTTAGTTAAGTTTAGGGTGCATGTTGCATGAATGGTTAGTGTGTACGGGACGCCCGCACCTCCCTGAAGTAATGCGAAAGCGGTTCCAGGGCAGGGGGGACGGTAGTATGAATGAATGAGGGAAAAAAGGTCCTTAAAACCAAATATATAAAAAAATTTCAAAAATTTTATAATGATTACCATTCCTTTGACACGCACAAGACGTTTATGAGTAATGGAAGGGCTATTTAAACCTGAAACTGCAAACATGTCCTTCGCTACCATAAATCTATTTTTGTTCTAACTTGTACAGTTGTCAGAATAAAAAGTTACACTTTTGCTATCACAAAATTCTTGCAAGAACTTTAAAATGCGGCTTCAAATTTCATTTGGTCTCCTTTTTGTGTAATCCTCACTCCAAACGTGACAGTATCCTTCTTTAGGTACTGTATCGAAGACAGTGGAAGTGTAGGTAGTAAAATGTAAAATGTAGAATCATCTCTCAGTATCTTATCTTCTTCTTTAGTCCTTTCTTTTATATCTTTTGCCTTTCTTCTCTTGTAATTTTTTATGCGTTTTTCTAATGTCAGTTTTCTTTAATTTTTAATAAAAATACTACTGATCAAACATTATCAATGATGAGGAAATGAATTGGCGTTGTCTTGTATTATCATCTATTTTCCAAAATGAATTGAATACCGTTCCTCTCTCTTTATTGGTAAAAACAACAAGACGTTTATACCTGCGAGAATCATTACAGGACTTTTTCAACTTTCTCTCTGAAATTAACTTCATATTCAAATTATTTGTGTGAACCTGTCCGATATTTCGTTTTTGTTTTTTTTTCTTTATTTCTTGTCTATCGATTCATTTCGCTGTCCTTATCGATATTTTCTTATTTGCGCCTGTTTACCGATATTTTCCCATTCAGCGTTTCCGTTGTCATCATTTACCTTAAAACATTTTGTTTTTCTATTCCTAATATCCTTTAGGCTCAATCTGAGTCACCTGAGTCTAAATTGCTTTTAGGTACATAGTTTCTGTCACAACACTATAATCAGATCACCCTAATTCACCAGCAGTAGTATTTCTTTTCCAATTCTGATTGTTCGATTCTATCTTCAAAGTAGCAATCTTTTATTTGCTCCCTTACACCAAGAATAATATAATTTTGTAAGTCGTCATCAGAATGTATAAGTATTTTTATCATTATTACACTTAACTCACAATAACAAATTAAAACTTAAAATACAACACCACCATAACTTAGAATATGGTGCTTGGTTCACTGCCAATCTCAAAACATTGTTAATGCAATACTAACACAACTGAAAAGACATTCGTATTACATTAAATAGTCGATGAAATAGACTTTTCCTCCAAACAGTTATCGACACAGTTTTGTATTTAAGCAAGCAAGAATTTCGCGGACACGACGAAAGCAGTGACTCAGCAAATTTTTTCTATTTGTAATTATTAGGGTCGTTATAATAGCACTTCACCTATTTTTTTACCCGCGAGCCGTTACTGGCCTAAACATGATTATTATACAAATTATTGATATAGTTATTCGTAAAAGGAGCTTCATCGGTAAATAAAATATCGGCAACTTTTCTCCGTGTGAATCTAAAATCCTAATCCTTGAAGCATAATCAGAAGTAACAAGGGCTTGTACCCACTGGATATGGTACGGGTTACAGCTGTGTACAGTAAACGGATAATAATTTAAATTTAATTTTTCATGGCATATGAGAAGTTTACTATTGCAGTTTGTTGATTAAAGTACAAAATCGCCATTGTTTCTGAAACAGTTGTCTCGCGGACATACGTTGATTCAGATTTTTTGTGTGGTTTGATGAGTACTATATGTGAGCATTTTCTAACACTCTCTATATATGATGATCCATTAAAACAAAAAATTGCAAAATTTAAGAGTGTAGGATATTCTCTATAAAAGTAGGAGAGATACATCAAAGGAAAGGAACGATACAAAAATATAGTGTGTTTGTATAGAGTGTTTTCCTAAAACGAGAAAAACCTTTAGAGGAATGTGAAAATACAAAAGTGTACAGATAGGACCATAACAGACAGAAAGCTATTTATCTCAAATCATTACGTTGTTAAATATCTAATCTTATATCTCCAAGCAGTTTATTTATTATGTTAAACTAACTACCAGAGAAAGCATGTGGCATAGTTCACGGGTTCAACTATTTTATGAATATTGTACTTGTTGATAAAATTTTATAAAGCAAAGAATGTCGGTTAAAAAAATATGAGTTAAAAAAATGAACGGAAATTTTGTAGTTTTATTATAGTCGGGCCAAACTTTTAGTAGGGATGTTGACTGAAAGATAAGCTGCAAGTGTTAGGGTCGTTACAGGTAGACGATCAAGAATATATTCAGGAAAATTTGTGAATGGATAAATAAATATGTTATACAACCAGAAATACTTAAACTTTATTTTTAAATTACATAATATACACATTTGACACGCTTTTCTAATATTGTTAAACGCAAATCTACATTTTATTTTATTTGTTTAATTTACTTAAACTCAATGTCACTACACTCTGAGGTATCAGATGATGAATCAGCTCGTAAATTAATTATTCAAGGTTTGGTTTCATATTTTGGAGCATACTTCTGTTCAATCTTAACGATGTGTTCCACGTACGGTTCCTATGTTTATCAATTTCCCAAGCAGCATCTCTGATAAGACCCAGAACATTGTCGCTTAACCTAGGAGAAGTATTTCTTTTTCTGACGTTTGTTATCAAAGTTCCACATCATTTCGATCGGATTAAATTCGCAGAAGTAGGGGGGGGGGTAATCCCAAAACATTATGGCTGTTTGCAAGGGCAGTTTCATCAACGAAATATGATTTTTTAAATACTATTTTTCTATTAGTTTTAACAAAGCTGGTTTAGTTTTCACATTGCCAGGAATAGAAACATTATTTTCATTTAAAAATTGTATAATATGTGCTTTGGTTGGGTATCTTTTTAATTTGCTTGGAATGGTAAGATGCGTTATCCATCACAATGACGCTGTTTGTCGGAATGCTGGGAAGTAAAAGGGCAAAACCAATCTTTAAACATTTTGGCGTTCATGTCTTAGTAGAATAGATGGTTGGTCATCCGGTAATTTTAATTTAATCTTACCTAGATACTTTTATTGTAATGTTTTCTAATAAATATTATAATTATACCCAGTTTCAAGAAAAAGTTGCATCGCCGGATTTTACTGCCATTGCCAAGAAAGTTAAATGCGGCCCTGACCACAGACCAACACGGACCAACGCTATTGTTCAGAGATTACATGCTACCTGCTGACTGGTAATTGCATTTGAGTAGGGATTTAAACATTCGATACTAAAAGTTTGGTCCTAATTTATCTTACGAGATCTGAGAAACTTTATAAAAATACCTTTTTGAAAATATAAATAGGAGACTGCTTAAAGTACGGCAAATGTAAGCGAATTGTTTCGTTCATTTTTTATTCTCCCTATAGACAAATTCCCATTTGTAAAATTAGAAGAGTTGGTGGAGGAAGATTAATTACTTATATCGGTCGCAGTTTTCTCAACAAACCGTTGAAGGGAAGTCGGGCTCAGATTATCCCAAAAGGGCTTAGATACGGGTTTCCGACTCCGGGGACATCAGTGTAAAAGGGATTATCTACCGATCTCTAGCTTACAATACTAGCAATTAGTTTTCAGATACTGCCAACAATTATAAGCTTAGTTTCGACTAGTTTAATGGTAGTCTGTGTTAATCCAATTTTGGTTTCGTGTCTTGAACTCGCTATTATTTCTCATTTCGTGGAGCACTTAAAGTTAGTTCGTTTGAGAGAAACTTTAGTGCGTTACAATTCCGAATATGTGTAGATATCCAATACCTGTAATAAAGGAGTCGAATCGTCCTATAAAAGTAGCGAGGTGGAAACTTCCGTCCCACACTTTTGATTTTTGTTTATTCTTTTATAGGATATTCTGTTCCCACAGAGAAATCAATGCGGGGGTTGTTCGCACGCTCTGAGTGATAGATTCGTGTTTACAATATCGTAATGCATTGCCCACTCTATTTTACTCTAGAATATTTTCTTATATGTTTGGTTGGCGAAGCGAAAGCATTAGTAAATCTGTGGACCATTGTAATATTTTAAATTGTCTGCAGCTATTAAAAACATTTTTGACTCAATATAATTTTCAATTAATCCCGAATGTATCGAATGGCAATCTCGACACCGTAAGGTAAAAGAGGAATTGATAAAGGAAGAAAGAAGATGATTTTATTTTGTTCTCTTACACAAAACAAAAGCCTGATGAATCAAGGAATCAGTTAATATATTTCAAATAGACATATACTGGGTGTTTCTTTTTACCTGTGGGCATGCACGTAACATCTTGCATATAACATTCATTTCTTTAAATGTTTAATTTATAGATATGTATATTAATTCTGCATGCCTTTTGCCTACGTCAACTTGTTTCAGTACATAAATTCGTGTGAGTTCCGTTTAATTGGACTAGTGCAAATTTCGATGTCGCCAAGAAAGTTGTGTTATACAGTGTACAGAATTGTACCAATAAGCTATTTTACATAGGTTCAATAACTAAAAATAATGTTATTTTAGCATAAAATATAAAACAGAAATATACAATGAATGAAATGCTCTTGGAGTTTAATTTTTCTGGATTCCCTAGCAATTTTCTGAAACAAGTAAATTACATTTCCACTTAGAGTTCAATGTTTCGAGTTTAAAGTAATACTCTCGAATTTAAGGTACCTGCTTACAATATAAAAGACGAAATTTCTTTTAATAATCAAGATTTAGTTATCACAGAAACTAGTCACAATGTGGGTTTGCTCTCAGTTATCTAAATTATTTTTGCAGATTATAAACTTTCTCAGGTTTTAGTATTAGATAAAGTTTTGTCAAATTATAGTTGAACACATTACGCAAAACTCTACCAGATCTTTTTCTCGCGGACGGCATTTAAGCTAGCCTAATTGTTCTTAAATACGAATGTAATACAGTAATGACCGACTATAATGAACCCGATTGCAGTGAACTCTCGTTTATAATGAACCATTATAGATGGCCGAACAAATCGTTTGTTAAGTTCGATGTACATATTTTCGCTTGTAATGAACTCGCATATATTGAACTTTCGTATATAATAAGCTACATTTTACATTTCAAACTGTAAAATGTGTCGCTTGAAGTGAACTTTCTTTCCCGGGAATCGTAAAATAGAAATACATAGAAAATCCCTTTGTTGCACTGATGAATTTGACAAGGGAGTATCCAGCTCAAAACGGAAGGGGAGGGGGGAGCTTCCTGAATCCAACTTCATCATGGGGGAAGGGGTCCATGGGAGGGGGTAGGCATACAATAATACACAATTACAAAAGAATAACACTATTTATTAATAAAATTAATTTTTGAACAGTAGTTTGCAAGAATTAGTTGCAAATTTTCTATAGCTTCCACTAATTGTTCCTTGCTTGCGAAAACCCATTGACGATAAATGGGTTACCATGGCTAACCCATTTAACCTATTTTCACCAATAATGTTTCTAAGCCATGTTTTATTTTGGCGAAGGGAGCTGAATGACGGCTCTATAGTGTTTGTTGTGCAGGGCTGTGGAAGCAAAATCAATATCGCTTTTCTAATGGTTAGAAAAAACAATTCGCTCTTTTTTAAAACCTCCATGATATCTGACCCTTCTCTTAGCTCATTCCATATTTTGAACCACAATTCCCGTTCTCCTTCGATTCCTTCAAAATTGTAAAAAGTTGCACAAGACGAAGTACTTTCATTCCATTCATAATATGAAGCATGTCTCATGTTACTCGGATGGAAACGTGTCAACGAAAATGCAGGAGATTTGTCTGCAGAAAAGCTGACTTCTAAAGATGATATGATGGAATCCTTGGGTAAGGAATTATTAGAGACCTTCTCCAAAATTAAGATTAATTTCCGGCTAGAGGGTTGCTTCTATGCATTTGCCGGCCAGCAGTGCGAATGGCGGTTATATCAACATTCAAATGCTTTACAATGTCGCCTGCTTCTTTCAATGCGTCAGCTGTGACGTTATCCGCATCTTCCCGATGCTCTCTTAGCATGACGAGAATAATTTGAATGTGCTGGTTAGCTTTAATTATGTCTAGTGCCTTCAATTTGAGTCTATTTGCTACGGCTTCCAGTATAGCGGAATACTTTGCAATTAATGCTACTAACACAACAACTGATACAACAAATGAAGAACTGCACGCCGCTGCATGCATTTGATATGCATTTTTTCTTGTTGCTACATTACCCTCTTCAGCTAATGTCTTTAATGCCTTAACAATATTGACGAAGCGATCTTTAAAAACACGGATGCTCTTGTACTTCTCTGACCATCTAGTTTCACACAATTTAGGAATGTTCGCAATTAACTTGCGTCGTAAAACGGACTCGCCCAAAAATATGATTGTCTCCTTGATAGTTCCAACGCAGTTTCGAATTTCTGGGATAACGTGTAACTCATCTACGACAAGGTTTAGCTTGTGCGAGGAGCAATGCAGGCTTTATTGTATTTTTGCCTCAAGATCGCCTGCGTACCCCATTCTTTCCCAGGAATTGTGGAACATCCGTCGAAGACAAAATCTTCAATGGCTTTGGCAATACTTTTGGCAGCAAGCCTTTCAAGCTCTACAAAGCCTAAAAATTCTTCATCCATTGTGTTGGCCTTTTCATTGAAGAAACGTAATCCAATAGTCAGCTGTTCTTTGCCCAAAATATACGCGGTTTCGTCAGCCAGAATGCTGTAAGTGTAAGCTTCCCCAATCTTTGGTGACGATTTGTTCCCTGCTTGTAGTGCCACGTAGATCAATTATTTCATTTTGTATGATAAGTGATCGGTGTGACGTTATTTTCGTTTCATGCTGAAAACGGTGTTTTAATTGTGAATCACCTGCTTCCATACGTAAACGGCATAAGTCTATAAGTATGCCTTCATCCAGATTTTTGCCTCTGGGAGGTAAGCCATGTGTACCGGAAAAATGACGCAGGAAGGAACTGAGGACAGTACATTTTTGTTTATTTTTATAAATTTTTGCGAAGACTGGTGAAGTAGGATGTCCACTGGAACAGCCTCCATGAAAGATTTTGTAGATTCCATTGCAGGCTTATGCCCCTGGGTTTGTACATGCGCTTTACAATAATCGTGCATGTCCTTGTACTTAGTGAAAGGCCCGATGATGAAAGAACCCCAACCACCTCCCATCATGCTGGCTGACGGCGGAAACAACACACAATATATACAGAAAGCCGCCTCGGGCAAGCTAACCATGGTGAATATGTGTCGCCACTGGTGATTGAATTTCCTCTTGAGCTGTTTGGCATCTACCGCAAAATCTGAGTTCTTCGAAGGTATTCAGCCATTTTCCAGAAGGTGTTTTTTCTTATCAACCGGCGTAGTGGTCGCCAGCCCGACGATATTTCCAACAAAAAATCGCCGAAAGAAGTATAAAAATACAACAAAATCAACTTACGTTTACGGTATATTACACTTAATTTACTGAAAATTTTACGGGACCGCGGTAGAGCAGTGGCCGCAGCGCTTGGCTTCGGAGTTATTCTACCAAAGTCGCACAGGTTCGACTCCTGAGCACTGCACTTTCCCAGGGCGTTTGTGTTGTCTGGGGCATAGGGTTTTTCAAGGGTGGGGCGTTAGACCTGTGAATAGCACGAAATGTGCTGAGCCGGGATAAACTGGGTGGGGTGGGAATCATGGAGTTGGCAACTCCGAGATTCTTAAAAAAAGTGGTAATTTTCACCTTGTTACAAACCATCTTTTAATATTGAAATCAAAGCAACCCTAATGTAAAGATGTATCTAAATTTCTTAAAAACAAAATAATCTCAAGACTCTGTAACCATTTTATTTTGTCGTATATTATACTTATTAACATTCACTGCACATTCGCTGCAGTTCGTTTTCCGGTATTCAGGTTAACCACCCTAACCCCCAGGTTGGGCAGGGAAACGAGTATAATAGTTTGCCCATACAGAAAGTCACATTTAATATTTAACTGTCGGGTCCGTTTAGGATCTTTTCAACAACTATCGCAAGTGTATCTCCATCTTCATGTTCATAACTGACAACGAATACCGAGTGTGACTTTAAAAAGCTAATTATTTCTGGGGTAGTGTTTCATTTGTTAAACATATTTACAAAGTTTGAGCTCATGGTATACTCTTAAATGTTAAATGTTTGCTACTATTAAACTATACATGACGCCTGAAACTAGTAAAAACATGAATACGTCACGTCGTAGACTGGCAAAAAAGTTTCACGAGTGTAATAGAATGATAGATTATGTTGACAAATTTTCTTTCAGATACACAGATATTCATTAACACAACTCATTTTTTTTTCAGTGTTAACCAATTCAAAAACTATTAAATCAGTCATTCACAAACAGATATTTCAACATGTTCATCAGCAGCCCAAAAAGATTTATGATAGAATTTATTAATCTTACTTTATTTGCCGTTTCAGATTCGCGGAGTTCGAGAAGAAATGGCAAAATTCACGCAAGCAAACTTATTCGGCTGTGAAACGGGAGACGAAAATATCAGCAGGAAGCTTACATCGCGAGAATGCACACAAACCCTCAAAAGTACCGAAGAACCTACCACAGTAACTCTAGCCGTGGCTTGCTACGACCTTTCCTCTTTGCTAAAACCCACGTGGGATTTCCTTGAAACTGCTTCTTGCCATCACCCGGACGTCATGGGTTATCAAAACGTGAGCAGTATGTATGAGACGTCAAACTTCATCGACGTTGTCACCGTTAACGAAGTTAATCTTGGTGTGGTTTTTAAAGCCAAGAGCTGGAGTCCATTGACGGAAAACTTGCTAACCGACTGTGGTACTACCCTGAAGGTAGAGGTTTACTTTAGTGCTCCACATAGCACTTTGCTGGAAGTTCATTCCCAACCTGATATTTATCATAGAATATTTTTTGTGGTTAATTATGTAGAACTCGCTACGACATTGCTAAATGCCATAATGTTACACAATCAACAAGTGTTCGGCCCAGAAATATTTGTTGTAAACTTTCTGAGAGGAAACCCAACTCAGTCCATGCTCAACGACTTGTTGAAGAAAGACTCCCAAAAAACTTTGGATTTTTCATTTTGTTCCACAGCGTTGACTGGATTTATAATAGATAATGGGAATAGTTACGCATTCTTCTTGGAAGGGTTGGCTAATGGATATATATTGGATATATGGAGCCAAATTATAGACTCACCACATGCGATCGTAAAGAGCTTTTATAACACTGATTTTTGTTTTGAAAAGAGATTGTATTCGGAGTTTTTGAAGTTTGGCGGAGTTTACATGGTAGTTTTAAAAATACCTTTGCAGAACATTATGAATCAGTACGGTATTTATTTAGAAGGTAACGTTCCAATTCCTGCCTTTAAGGTAAGGATTATTCTAATTAAAAATTGAAAACGTTTAATAGATTCTAATTTTAGGCGTTAAAAAAGTTAAGTCTTTTGTTAAAATGTGCGTCAATTCGGGCAATGATACAATACTGTCTATTGCCAACGCCATTGCAGCTTCTGAGTTTAGATATGGAGTGGGGAGTACCTTACAAATGGAAACCAAGGGAGAATCTTGAGAACGCGGCTGCTTCCGATGTTGCATCAATATCCCGCGAAGAACGTGCTACACAGCTTTTATGTACAGGTGATATACAAATGTAGGTGTTATTAAAAAAAACTTTACGAATAATAGTTGAATAGCCCAGGTTATGTATAGTTTTTATACTAAAATAAACATTGAACAGTTTAATCTTTTTAACAATTAATTTACTACTTTACAGCTGCGATACCTACCGTCACATAGTCTTTATAAAAAAAAAATTAAATTACTTTGATGAGTATAAGACGATGTTATGGACGTACGTACGTATCTCTTACTTCAGAAATTTCACTTTCGAAGAATGTTCGTGAATTAACCGATTTAATTTTAAATAGTTGTGGAAAGGCACGATAATTTTGTTATGATATTATGTTCATGATAGAATTGCGTGATTATTTCTGCCTTGACGCCTATTTAAGGTTACTTATTAAATTCTTAAAAATGTAAAAATTAAATAATTTACAAACATGTAGTAGAAACAGTACTAAAACTGCAAAAAATCAAGCCAAAAATGTGTTGAGAGTTTAGAAAAAAATCTTCAAATTTTTGAAAATAAGAGGATACTCGTAACAGCATCACACTTCGATTTAACGTCATAAGATTTCTATAATAATAATATAATAGCTTTTGATTGCTAGAAGCACAGATTTAGGTATACATAATTATGGTTATATTTTCAAAATAATAATAATGTCAATTTCAACAGGTTTTATTTACTTTTCGTGGTTTATACGTATTTCGACATTTTACATGTCAATATTGTAAACATTTGTAGCTAGGCCAACACCACACTGGATTTTGATTTCGACAGGAAACTATTAACAAATAATTATGGTTACTCGAAAGGTTCTTTTGAGATAGATTTATTTTATTATTTAGGTTCACTACATTTGCATTGTTAGAAATTACTTAAAATAAATAATGCAAAAAATTTAAATAATTTCGAGTAAAATGCATTGGAGGACCTGGGCATCCATGGCCACCAAGAAGTTGCGATATCACTCCAATGGACTTTCTTCTTTTGAGTAAAGAAAGAGTATACCGTTCCGTAATACATGAGAATGATCTACAAAACACAATAATCGAGGGGTGTACATCAGTTGCACCTAAGACGCTTGCTCGAATTTGGAGATCATTTTTAAATAGATTTAGAAAATGTACAGAAGTGGATGGAGGTAATTGTGAACATTAATTGAATTAAATAAAGCTTTGTTATTTTTTGTTTTTCACTTGTTTTGATTTTACTACAGTACGGTTGCATCAATAGGTGCTTTTATTCTTAAATAGTAGTAGTAGTATAAATAATATTAATAAAACTGTTAATTACTACAGTAAGAGGTCAACTTGACAAACAGCAACTATGATTCATTTCTATACCATAAAAAAATTCAATAATTTCAGCCGCTGTGATACATCTAATCATAACGCAAATAATATAATGGATATTACGGGTACATAGATAACCATGAGGCAAGACAATGAAGATTATGCTAAATAAATTGCTGTAAGTATAAGGCCTTCTTCCAATACTTTGTTGATGTTCACGGTAAGTGGTGTGACACATTTTCCTATACGTGAAAACTTAGTTGACCCACCTGGTATAACGGTCTGTTTAAAACAACTTAACTGTCATGTGTGCGTATGCTACTAAATAAAGAAGAAATTTAGCTTTTCAATGCAGTTAATAATTGTGAACAAAATAAATGTTGAAAAATTCTCATTACTGGAAAATCCGCAGAACAAATGAAAAGTTTTTATTTTTTATATATGATTGAATATCGTAAGTAGAAATTCAATAACAATATCTAATTCTTCTCGGTGAACACATTGTATACCTAAGAAATACATTTTCATAAACCTTAGCGGGTATTTATAAACAGTGATCTATAGGATATTTATAATAGAATTCTCGGTTTTATATAATATAAATCAATAATACCATACAATACTGTTCTGATAGTACATTATGTTTAAACAAATTATTAAAACAAATGGATAGTACGTAAGCATTTTCTATATTGCCACACGCCAATTTGATTCGGCATGTTACAAACCCTATTCAATGCAGAATCAACGAACTAGAAAAACAAATTGATAGACATATAAACTAAAAGCCAAGGGACAATATTGATGATAATGATAATTAACAAGTGCCTAGTTTATACAGATTTTTTCAAAGAAGCTCTATGTACTGTAGCCTGCGGGTTTATTATACACCCTAACAATGAATTTTGCCTATCTAGAGTAGTTCTAACCGTACTAGTGATTTTTAACGTGTCACACGAGACCTCCAGCTTTACATCTCTTCCTACAGACAATTTCGTTGACCTCAGCCGCGTTCTCACGGTAATATATATATATATATATATATACAGGGTGTCCTTTAAATGCCTTAAAAGCTTCAGGTAGAATTTTCCCTTTATGAATGCTATATACAAATCTTCAAAAAAAAGTAGGTATTTGGAGCTTAGTTTTCTTGTACGAGAGT
>JABXWE010024644.1:0-31510 GCA_014611495.1 Limonius californicus | reverse complement strand
GTATCTGATTTTTTGTTGTATATAGTCGAAGTCCCATATAGAGAACTTCCATTTAATGATTTTTTCTATATAATGATTTTCTTGCGATGGTCTCGACCTTCAGATGAAATGACATGTAAAATACCTCTAAATGTTGATGTATACCATCCGTATTGTGATGTTTTTCTTTCAAACTTTTACCATGTTAGTGAGAACACTTTTTGAGCGGCTTATGACCATATTAGTTCTAGGTTGTGTTTTTCCAAGAAATTTTTTATGTTTGTAGTCAAGTAGAAACGATAAATTTGTAAGCGACTTATAAAATGTTCATAAATTTCATAGAAACTATTATTGCCTTTGTACAGCTAATGTATAAGATTCGAATGATGCTATTAGGAAAATCTTTGGTTTTCACATCCCTTAATAAGCAGTTCATCCACTATTGCACATGTATTTTTTAGTTGCTATCTTGGTGCTGAACTGAGCGATTCTTTAAAAATAGCTAACGAAAATGTTTGAGTAATGGAGACAAGGTAATGGTATTGGAAGACGCTGATACGGGCGTCACACAAAAAGATAAAGATGCCGTCGCAAAATTTTTATGGAATTGCAATCAATAGTGTGGTGGTAATCGTAAAAAAACTAGGTTTAATAATCAAAATATCGCTTCAAAATCTGTCAAACATACGAGGTTAATTTTGTATCCAAACGTATATTCTATATAGTGAAGATTATACAGGGTGGTAGTATTTTCATTAGCTAGTTTATATGATCGGTAATATTGGAGATACAAAAATAAGTCAAAGAAACAAGTTTCTTAGTTCCACTTTATCTACAAATATCGACCATAATAATTTTTCATGGCCCGCTAGTTTTTGGAAAAAATGTCCAAATGTGTTTCAAATAGAACACCCTGTATATTTTTCTATCAGACGACTCTACCTTAAATCCTCTTTTCATTAATGTATAACAAGTCAAGATTTGCATTTCAATAAATCTGGTGTAATGCCGAAGTAGAAAATAGAAACTCTTCTTGGTATTCTTCAAGCATGTGTACGTGTAACGTTTCTATTGTTGCGTGTTCTTTGGTGACATACGTTTTGTATGCTACATCTCTTATGGAGTTCTTCAATATAGGCGTTACTTGCGTCTTTACCGCTTATCATTTCTCTCTCCTCTTCAAAAATAGCAAATCATTCAAAATCAACTGTCAGGACTGTTTGTTATATCCAGGCAGTTTAGAACGAAGCTTTATAGATACTAAAAACGAAATTGAAACAAACAACAACATGAAAATATTTACTATGTACGTAATAAACATGCAAAACACGAAACAGAACAATTATGGGGGGAATAGTCAGGGAAATGGTGACAAAAAAATCAAATACCTATTCTAAAAGATGTCAAATGTATTTCTGTGATTTGAAATAATTAAAAAAAGTGATTCTCTTGTTTACTAAAATAAAACAAAAACAAAAAATTTTGACTTCACTTTAGAAGGGCAATTCCACGTTTTTCTGTGTTGGTAAGTTATACTTGCCTTAAATTAATCTGTAATTGTGAAGATGTAAACATTATAAATATTTTTAACTGTCATACATTAATAATTGACAGATTGTACTTAATAGTATATTATTATACGAGTTTCATAACGGGCTTATTGTAGCACGCGTGGGTTTGGGGCACGACGAGCGTAGCGAGGAGTGCTCCAATGGAACAAGTGCTACAATGCCCGTTATGAAACGAGTATAATATACTATTTTATCTACTTTGAGATACTTGTTATGTAGAAATTCAAAATTTCTGATAGAGTTTGTGGTTATGTATATTCGACATCTGACATTTGTCGTTTTATGATCAAAGTGAAAGCAAATGTCACCAATCTTAAAAAACCAAAAAGTTACCAAAAACAGTTTAATAATAGAGGATTTTATTACCAAAAACAGTTTAATAATAGCCTCCATTATTAAACTGTTTTCGGTATCATAATGGACCTATTATTAAATCAAAGTAGATAATAGTATATTATTATACGAGTTTCATAACGGGCTTATTGTAGCACGCGTGGGTTTGGGGCACGACGAGCGTAGCGAGGAGTGCTCCAATAGAACAAGTGCTACAATGCCCGTTATGAAACGAGTATAATATACTATTTTATCTACTTTGAGATACTTGTTATGTAGAAATTCAAAATTTCTGAAAGAGAGTGTGGTTATGTATATTCGACATCTGACATTTGTCGTTTTATGATCAAAGTGAAAGCAAATGTCACCAATCTTAAAAACCAAAAAGTTACCAAAAACAGTTTAATAATAGAGGATTTTATTACCAAAAACAGTTTAATAATAGCCTCCATTATTAAACTGTTTTCGGTATCATAATGGACCTATTATTAAATCAAAGTAGATAAAAATTATTATTTGATTGATTTCTAGCAATGTCAAAATGAAATTGCCCTGTTGCCAACTCTAGCGTCCTCTACTTCTATCTACTACTATCTAAAATTAATCTAATAAGTTTAGAATTAATAAAACACATAATATACACTGACCGGCAGAAAAAACCGCCACCCTGCAGATTTTCAATAGTTCGATATTTAATGTTACGTTTTAATATGTTTAGGCATCTACAACCAATTTGTGAATGTAAAAATGCAAAACGCTATTAAAAATAAGGTAATACCTATCTTTTATAACGTTAAACTATCACAAATACGTTTTAATAGTGATTTGTGCGATTGTTTAGCTTACAAACAATGCCTCCCGTTCAATTGTTTAGCAGCTGCATAATATGTCATATTTTTGTAATTGTTGATCATTTGAAGGTGGTTAAACTGTTCTTTGTCACACGCGATGGTTTTAAATGCAACAAATGTTACTAAAGCAGTAGCTTTAATAGAGGATGGTCGTTCCATGTCCTATGTTGCTACAGTTCTCGGAGTAGCCCGTTCTACTCTCCGTGATGCCTTAAGAAGTTATCAAGAAATTCGCAGCTTCACCAGGAGACCTGGTTCGGGCCGTAGAAGATCCATTTCGATGCGTAATGACCGGTATATGGTCTCGTTGATTTTAAGAAATAGGCATTGTACCGCTGTTGAAGACCGACAAGATCTTCAACGAGTGCGGGATGTTTAATGTTTTTGTAAGGGTGCGACATGTTACTAGACTCAAAGAACAACGACAGGGACTATTATAAAACTATGAACGGGAAAATTTTTCAAAATTGGTTGGTTAATCAGCTGATTCCTGCTTTGGACAAGTTGCAAGGAAAATTTGTCGTGGTTATGGACAACGCACCATATCATTCAGTACAGTTTGACAAGCCGCCCACATTTTCTTGCAAAAAAGGTGTATTGCAGGAATGGTTGGTTAACCACCACAATGTCGAAATTCAGGGCAAAATTACTAAGAAAAAACTTTGGAAGTTAATTAAACCTTTTACAGCAGACGGAAATAAAAGATACATAACTGATGAAATTTTGAAAAAGCGCAACTATGAGGTTCTTCGATTGCCTCCATTCCTCCATACCATTGTCAATGCAACCCAATTGAAATGGTGTGGGGGTTTTGTAAGACCTATTACAATAAGCACATAAATTCGCAGCCAAAATCGAAAGACAAGGTTGCAAATTTATGGCGTGAGGCTCTTTCAAAATGTACCCCCGACATGTGGCAAAATTTCTGAGCATTGTGAAAAACTTATTTCGGAAGACTGGACAAAACATTTGGGAAATCTATCGTTTGAAAATATTCCTCCTTTCATTATTTCAATTGGGGAATCTGATTCAGAATCGGAGACGCAAACAGTCAACCACTGGACTACCATAATATCAATTTGAAACATGAGCGGCATGGACGTTAATTCTTCTTAATTTGCTGCAAGACCTAAATACAGGACAATAAAGAATGGCGTGGAATATGCTTTGTATACATACGATTTGAGTTCAGAATTCTCGTGTAACAGCAATATGTATTTGGAATGTGTTACGACAACATTTAAATTATAGTTATTATTTTATTTATAATGAAATCATTATTATATCTAAGTATTATAAACCAATATTGAGCAGAAATAGGCGGACGTTAAATGAACAAAGAAGCTCCACTGGCAACATTGCCTGCTTTCAAAAAACATAACCTCCATCAAGAAAAACGAGCATAATCCAACTCAATTAATTGACAAATTTCAATGATACCACACATTCCCCTAAATTTCCACAGCCTGTTGGATGGCAAATCAATTGTGAATAGATTATAGAAGAATATGTTCACCACGTGTTTACGTTTACCCGGCCTGCCAAAATTCCACGCACTTCCTCTTATTTCGCTCGCGTTATTTATTGCCGCAGCTTGTTTGCTTTGTCGTGCGTTCATGTAAAATAAATAACTAAAAGCGCTACGAACTTATGCATTAACCTAATATTATAAAATCTTGTTAGAATTCTACTTTATCGACATTCACATGACTATTTTGACAGTTTTCTCACTGATGTCAACGTAATTAGCACCTATTTGCGCATACACGTAATACGTGTTTTGCAAAATTTTGTACAAACTTCTGTGCTGTCACATAGGTCTAAGGCCTGCATGACAAAATTCTGTGTCGTGTTACAGAGCAAAATTTTGTGCAAAATTCTGTAGATTCATGACCTAAAACCTACAAAATTTTGTACAAAGTTGGCGTCGCATCGATACGCAAACGAGCAATTTTTAGTGTTTATTAACGATCACAGAGGGCAGAGAAGAATATGTTCACCACGTGTTTACCCCGCTTTGCACTTACTTCCATTTCATTGTACATAATAAAAACATAATTCAATTTTCCAAAAAAGTGCTTCATTGACTATTCAGTCTTTAATTTAATCCATCTTTTTACCACAATGTAAGCACCACTGAAAATATGTATTATATGGCACATTCATTGTGATAAGAAATAAAACTGTAGCTTATTATATTTACTGTATTATATAAAATGTTGAGTATTTGTAGGTACTTATACATGTTTATTTTATAGATAGTGGTCGCTGCAGCCCCTAGAAGTTGGAATGCAAGGATGAGAGACATCCTGATGTGTGTGGAACAGTCCTGCCCAATATCAATTTCTCAGACTACTCAGAGTACATACCCTAACAGCGTACATATGCTCTATCTAGAAATATATCATTCCATTTGAAAATTCTTAATTTTTTATCATTCCACAACCTGCTGATGTATTTGGACAAATTTGATTTAAAAAGTGTCATCAACTTTAGGATTTCAGCCGTTTCTAATTTTAATAGGGTCTCCCAGGTACCTGTTCTACTATTCTTAATAAATGTTGAAGATATTTTGTTCTGAAGGACCTGCTATAAAACTGTTCAAACTTCATTTAGGTATATTTTTTATATTTGCCACTCTTACCTAAGAGAATAGAATTTTAAATTTACCAGCACGTTAAATTTAAAACCACAACCAACTGCATATTTGTAACTTACTTAGAAAATACCATAATGAAAAACAACATCCATGTAATTAAATACATTTTATTACCATTCTTGTAATTATAGCAAATGCTTTTAATACAATGCATTATAATAATTCAAAGATATCGTGAATTCTTAGCACCTACCAATAATTATTAAAACAAAAATTAATAAAAACAAACCATATCTAATTTAATTAATTCAAAGTATTGATAATTATATCCCAGAAGACTCTTCCAATCGACCTTACAATATGGATCCACAAATAATACAAATTACAATGAGTCTTTATAATATAATGAGCAGATCCAACAGAAGTGGCCTCACGAAATCAGTTTCTCGCTAGCATTTAAAAATACACAGAATGCTAAAAATTACATTTACAATAAAAGATAAACCACAGTCAAACAAATAAATACAAGTGAGTCGTACATCAACAATTTACAATTAGAAGTGAACGATGAGGGGCATTAAAATGGCATTTTGATTTACCAGCTTTGAAGTTGTAACTGAATTTAAATAAAAAAGTTAGTGAACTCATTCAACAATTCTGCGCCCTATCTTTTATATATGTTAATATGCATTTTTAATTTGGAATCAGCTAAACAGCATGTATCTGGGAAATATTGTTAAAATTAACGGATATGATGCCGACATTTTATTGTATTTAAAAACATTTGGTACGTACTTGAATAACAACTAAGAGAATTTTCTGTACATTCAAGCAAACAATCACAGCTAAGTCAAGTTTAACCCAAAGGAAAAAATTGGCAGGATAACTAAACATAAAAATGTCGCAATACTTTCAAGGACACAAACAAATATCAACCACTATATACAAATACAGAAATTAAGTCAAAATCCTCAGTTGTCCTGTGTTTGTAGCATAAATCAGCCCTTGCCCAGAGACCGGCAGCCATCTGATGCAGTTTAAGCTCATATAGTTTGTGTCCCTATTCTGTTCCAGTTCTCGAAGAACCGGCAGTCTGCTTCCGTATGGCATTTCATTTTGGTTAAGTAAAAAAATTCGAGCCATTGTCCATTTGTCGTTTGGAACTATGGAAACTCGACGAGATGCTAAGCCTACTACTAAATGGCGACTCAAAGGCGATAAGGAAACAGAAACTGCATTTTGTTCAAAACTTGTTTGGTAGAGACACTGGCCTAGAGTTTCCCATCGCAGACTGTACACACCTGAAATTTTATACAATATAAAAATACTAATACGTTTACCATTTTTTATGTAAAAAGATCATTTATTGTTTATGAATTTGTTGATTTTTAAATCTCACATTGAAACATTAACCTAGTAATATACTTTTGATTTCCAACTAAATATTACAGTTGTTATTATTTTAATTAATAACAAATCAAATTGGAATTTGTATTTTAAGACGTTTTTTTTTATAATATAATCTAGATTTAGATCACAGACCTACACATAAAAATGGATCTTGTAACGTGTGATTTCTGACGCATAGTGTATATTAGGAGTGTTTCCCATTGCAGCGTATTGGACGACATACTTCGAGTTCGATTCAAATATTTGTTCTCATTTTTGTGATCTGCGCATCGATCGTGGATTTTCGATTTTCGGACCGCCGTCAACGGGATCAGTTAGAACGTATTCTATTCTCAAAGAGTGCAGACTTGAATTTTTAATTAAGGTCGTTACAACTCGGAAGTTTATTCCAATTTGTGAATTTTCAAGTTATTAGGGGAAACTTAAACACGGTAGTGTGATAGTAAATTGTTCCCAAGGAGTAAATCCTAATTTAGTGCACTCTTGGAAAGTTTTTCTTCTGCCAAATTAACATCTTATGGTAAGATTAGAAGGTCCTTATTCCACTTGTTTTCTTTTCTAAGACAGTTGAATTTATTTAGGCAAGCAAACGGCAGCCGGAAGGGTGGAAAAAAATCCGGATTCTGATCGCATTTATAACGACGTGGCAAATTCCGAGATTCCAGGCTTTAAATTCCAGGGCCAAGAACAGTCGACGAAACAGGTGTGCGTACATAGAGTCCATTCTGCGAAGACATCTATCTTCACGGTCTGTAAGACAACTTTCTTTTACGTACCTGCGTTGGGTTGATAAGCCCACGGAATTTCGAGAACTAGCCAAAAACCAAACAACTGCAACTCGTTCAATTGCGTAGTCATATTTAAATTGAAACAATAAATACTCAACAAAATTTTTGTATTTAGTTAAATATTTTATTTGGAAAAATTCATGTTCATATTCAATTAACTTTTTGTACACTGAGAACTTGTTAAATGGTCTGCAGTTTACGAGGTTGAAAATTTCTGATGTAAAGATTCAAACGAGGGGTAAACCGCAGAAAAAAATGTGTACACTAATTCCCAGGATTGTTACTAATTCCTATAATTCCTCACTAATTCCCCCTATATATTATAATTCCTAATTAACTTTAAAATATATCAAGTAATTCCCCTAATTTCCTACTAATTCCCCTAATTTTACTAATTCCCAAGCTAATGACCTACTAATTCACCAAATCTGTTACGTATGCTAGGCCACAAAATGGTGTAAAATAAATCAAGCATATTATATGTTGTTTGCAGTAGGCATTAAAATAAAAAAGCTGCGAAAAATAAACAATTTATTTTTATATCAAAAAACCTATGAAAGTACCGGTTATTTACATTATAAAACTAAACATAAATTTTCTAGTGTAATAAATTAAACAAAAATTATAAATTATTGTTTCTTAAACGCTTTATATCTGTTCTTAATATTAAGTTGGTCTGCCCGTTTTAATTGAAATGGGCCGCCACCAATTAAATTAATAGGGCCGTAAAAAATAAAATCTTTTTTGACGGTATCAATGTCTTCTGTTCGGGGCCAAATAAATGTGTCGAGCTCTGGTTTTAGACACTTTATTCTATAATGTGCGTTTCCTCTATCTTCAATTATCCGACCAATAAACCATGACTGGTCATAAAAAACCGCGTAATAGTTTTCTAAGTGAACCTCAAACTTGGTAGTTTTCGATAAATTTTCTGATTTACATGGTATATCATCTGAATACTCCAAATCATCAGAGCTATCCGAGGAGTCATCAAGTTCCATCACTTCGGAGTCAGTGGAGGAGTCAATGCTTGTGCCACGAGCTTGATTCATGGGTAGTTTCTGTTTAATCTTTTTTGTAGTCAAGATCGGCTGAACATTTTTGGAATGTGATTTCTTTGGTGTTTTCTTTATACTGCCTATAAATCTTTTTAATCGGTCAGTACTTACTCTACCGTTAGACTGATCTAAAAGCCAGCAGTACGATGACTTTTTAATAATCGAGGATTTTTTACCGACAATGATCTTTACATACGGTGACTTTTCTGATACACTATGCACTTTTTCGGAAAAGTCTTTTAAACTTATAGAACTCGTTTCCAAAGTATGACATTCGCGATTTTCATTAGAAATTTCGTCCGAAATTAGGTCCATAACCTCGTCCATAACTATATCGTCCTCATTTCTAATATTATTTGTTTTTACCACGTCTTGATCAATTTCATTTTCTTCTTGGGTTTCGTCAACTTCGTCGATGTCTTCGTTCTCCTGTGTATTTTTAAAATTTTGTTTCCGTTTCATTAACGGTACCTGCATATATTTCCAATCGTTCTCTTTTGCATTGATTCCAAAATGTTTCATGTCCTCTATGACATTTTGTAGAGCTTCTTCAACTGTAGCTTTAATATCCAAATCAAGAATTTTTTCTTCCCTGGGAAATGTGAAAGTGCCCCTCAGATCGTTTATGGTATCAATTGTTGTTTTAATTCTCTCAATTCGGTTTAGCATATCCTTTATTTTTTTATTATTATCGTGATCCTCGTTTTTACCGCTTGCGCAGTGTCGAGGCGGTGTGGGGCAAGGCTAAGCTAGTTTGTGCTATGCACAACAGGGTCCGCCTCTGCGGGTTACCGTGTTGGTGCGAAACCATGCTTGGCTTGCCTGTTGTGTGTGAATGTTTTTGTTTATGGTCTTGATACTCCTCTAATGCGACCGTAATTCGAGGAGTGCCATTACTTTGATCCCCAATGGCAAATGGAGACCGGGACCCAGTACCGACCACCCAGGGAATTAGAAAAATTTTCAACCCCTGGAGTGATGCGAACCGGGAAGCGTTTGGACTATTACATCCAAACCTTGGCCCTCTACCACAGAGCCATCCCCGCCATCTTTACACTAAAATTTATTATTGTAGAATACGTAGAGGTCATGGACCTGGCAGTCCGAAATAAGGATTCACATGCTTGGCTACCAAAAATGCCGATGCTGAACATCTCTGGTTTTAACTCACCGCTTTTAAGCTTCAGTATTAGTTTAATTAAAGCGTGTGCATTTATTTCAATGCAAAGGTAACAACTACTGGTCAGAAAGTTGTCGGTTGTATTATATTCTTTTTTTCCTTTAATCCAGGCTCTCCAGATTCTAGTAAAAAAAGCTCACGGCGCGCGGCGACCACGTGTTGGCCGTTTTATGCAACGCAACGTTGCGCGATATACTAATTCACTTCTAATTTCTTTCTAATTCCCCACTAATTCCACTATTCTCTTACTAATTCCCCGAATTTCCCGAGTAATTTCCCACTAATTCCTTTAATTTCCCACTAATTCCTCTAATTTCCCACCAATTCCTCTAATTCCTTACTAATTCCTAAGGATTGTACACCAAAATTCCCCTGCGGAATACCCCTCGGATTCAAACAAAAGGGGGAATTTTGCGTAAAATTATAATTATCCGTGCGCATATACCATTTATTTGGGGTAATTAATCTAGTTTTGCGTATACGAGATCTCGCTATACCGTCGATTCTAGACGGGAATTCGGTGGTTTGTTTAATATTGTAGAAGTGGAGTAACGCTTCCTTATTTTACATCGAACTACGCATTATTGATTTCCCTGGAAATTTTGATTCAGCTGTTACAAATTAAATCAGAGACAGTAGCGTACTGTGGTCCGTTCATTTTATACTTGAATGTGAATTTATGTATATATATAACTTGGGGGTGTGATCCTGATTTTTTTTTATGATTTTGATGCTTCATATATACACTTTGTATTTGTATTGATCAATTATATTTTCTGGATCATTATATTTTTGGGAAATCTGTCAATTACAACTGTTTTTTATTCTGTCTTGGAAAATAAGTTTAATATTAGCAAGCAAGGTAAGTTCGCATCCAGGAAGATTCCTGTTTATCCAAAGTTATCTTCGAGGAGGAAAGGGTTTTTTTTAAACAGGTGGCGCCTAGGCTTACATCGAACCACCCTTCTTCGACTGGAGCTAGTCGAACCCTTGTCCTTGATACCTGGACCTTGCTTAGGATTTGATACTTCGTTTTTGTGTGCATAAAACCATTTTTGTTGTCGCCGTCATATAACTAGGCGTCACAATCTAGATAAACATCTAAGGTTCTAATGAACTATCTAGATTCCTTATGGATCGTTTTAAATTTTACATTACAGTCACATTAAAGTGCAATTTTTTAATTTGATATTTATTTCCATAAATCAACAAACTTCATAGAAATTATCTTTAAATATTTTTCTATTGATATCATATTAATTAATAAAATAATAATTTGTAGGTCGTTCTGCAAACAAATATCATTTATGATAAAAAACCATTTTCTTGTAACTGTTATTTTGAGAATTTACCTGTCTATTTATGGTATAAAATTAAAAATAAATGAACTGCATTGTTTATATTTTTATGTAGTTAAAAGGAATTGGGTTAGAATATTCTTACCTAATCTATTAGTCACATTAAGATAACCTCCTGAAGGCAACAAGGTTACCAATATTGTGCCATCTGTCGATATATCCACGCTTGCATCATTATGAATTTTGCATTCTGCAACTACCAAGTTCTTCATTGCTAAAAAAATTAGATCATTGTCTCAATACTTTTAGTATTAAAATTGGCACAACTCATATTTTTTACATTAAATTTAAACAATCACCAAGGCACCACAGAAAGTGCCTACACACTCTTTAAAATATCAACACAAAACTCGCACTGAATCATTGGTTAAAGTAACAATCTGACCGAATAAACCTTTAAGTTCCAAATTTCAAACTTTTGGATATCTAATTTAGTTATTTTAAAATAAGAGAGGCTCAGCTTTCATAAACGCCACAAAACTATATTGGACTAACATAGATAAATAAGCAATCCAAAATGAGTTATACACTGCGGTTAATATTTGCATTTTATTAGGATATAATTTGATCTCTGCACAATGCTTTCACATGTCGGCTCACAAGAGAATCTTTGTGAGAGACATCCTCTCTAGCAGATGTGCAAAACAAAGAGTATCCAAATGGGTACAAATATACATCATTTTTACTACGGAAGAACAATTTTGAGAATTACAGTTTATGCAGACATACAAGCACCACACAGAAGATATAGAAGGTGAAGTTATAGACAAATGTGAAGAGGGATGTAGTACAGGGAACCCCCTACCAGCCAGGAAATGTAGAATAGCTTTAGAGAGAATAATAAAAAGTAGCAAGGCAGTCAATGTCAAGAATCGAATAGTCTAAAGAGTCCTATCAAATAAAGCTGAACATGGACAATGTTACAGGTTTAAAATACATGAATTATCCTAGTAGAAATTTGTGTAGAAGCTGATGGTGTTTTGCAGTGTTATTATGTAAACAATTGATGGAATAATCAAGAATATTTTGTATGTTACGCGGAATGTGCAAAGACAAAGCATAATATCAAGCGCGGGAAAGATAATAGGATATAAAAGAAATAAAACAAGGAAAGAATGGTTTGACAACGAATGCGAAGAAATAAATAAACTTAAAAGAGAAACAAGAAGAAAATTGTTAAGAACAAAGAGTCCGGAAGACCTAGAAAACTACAAAGAACATAGAAAAGCAAAAAAGAATGCGTGGTTGGAAGAAAAGATGGACGAAATAGAAAGCAGCAACACAAAAACCTTATACAGGAAAATAAGGGAGCAAAAAAGAAATACCTAATCAAATTAAAACAACAGGGATGTAAAATGAGGAAGGAAACGTAGAACATTCACCTGATAAGATAAAGGAAATATGGGAAAAGCACTTTCAAAAGCTGCTGAAAGTACCAACAGAAGAAAAGGAAGGAAATGACCAACAAGATGAGGAAACAGCAGAAGATAACGATGAAATATCAGAACCAACTTACAAAGAATTTGAAAATGTAATACATAACCTCAAAAATGGAAAGATGTAATAAATGAAGAACTATTAAAATATAGGGGAGAAACATTACATAAGAAAATAATAAAGCAGATATGCATACCTGAAAAATTACGAAAGAATAGATGGAACGAGTAATAAATACGATAAAAAAGAAAGGAAACTCTGAAGAATGCTGCAACTACAGAGGAATCTCACTGCTAAACACAGCATATAAGACTCTATCGAGACTGTTAGACAGGCGATTGATAAAATATAAGAAAGAGATAATAGGAGACTACCAATATGGATTTATAGCTGGAAAGTCAACAATCGATGCGCTACACGCAATAAAACAGATAATGGAGAAAAGCCACGAGCACGATACGGACATTTATCTCCTATTTATCGACTTCCAGCAGGCCTTAGATAAAATAAACAGAGCAGAACTAATAAAGACGATGAGAGAAATGAAAATACCAGAGAAAATGATACGTCTAATACAAATGACAATGGAAGACACGAGAACATGTGTAAGAACAAACGAAGGAGACACGAACACATTCAAAATAAATGCGGGAGTAAGGGAAGGGGATGCACTATTGGTAAGACTGTTTAACATCATCCTAGAAAAAGTAGTGAGAAGCATAGAATACAAAGGTACAATCATAAATAAAGAGCGATGCAAAATCCAAATTCATGACATGTCAAAGGAGACCAGAAAGCATTAGAAGAAACCTGAAGATAGATAAAAATACCTTTGAAATGGTGGACAAATTTGATTACTTAAGGGTGAAACTAAATCGGAATAATGAAATTAAACAAAAAAAAACAGGCTGGCACCAGAGCATATTAGGCAAACAAGAAACTGTTAAAAGACAAACAAATTGGGATAAAAACAAAACTGAAAATATATAAAAGACAAATAAGACCCAATAGTCACTTACGCAGCAGAAACGATGTGTCTCACCAATAAAAAAGCAGAAGAATTAAGGATATTTGAACGAAAAATACTTGGCCCAATAAGAAACAACGAAGGAAAGAGCAGAGCTAGAATGAACCACGAATTATTAAAAGACATTAATGGAGAAGAGCAACAAAGGCAAAAAAATAATGTAGAAGAAAAATGGGAACGGCTAAAACTCACACTTCTGAAAGGTGCCCAATTAATGAAAACAAAGGAAGAAACCCAACAAAAAGAATGCAAGATAGCAATGGAGAAAAGGAAAACGATACGAATGGAAATGCTAAGAACAGGAGGAAGCGAACTATACGAAAAATACAGAGTAGCGAGAAATAATGCACAGAAAATATGTGGGGAGAAAAAAAGGCAAGAAAAGAGAAATACGAAAAAATGGATTAAGCTTACGGAGACAGGAACTCAAAAGCCTTCTACAAACAGATAAAGGAGGAAAAAAAAAGAGCGTCAAAAGCAAACAATAGGACTAAGAAATGAAAAAGGTGACCTCTGCATGGACAAACCAGAAATGGCAGAAATATGGGCAAAACACTTTGCTCAGATACTCACGGAAGAGGAAACAGACAATGAGACAATAAGGAAAAATCAGAACCAAGACAAGAAGAAGAAACCAATACCGAAACCCCTACATATGACGAAATGACAGAAATAGTTGGTAAACTAAAGAACAATAAAAGCCCAGATACAGACAAGATAGAAGCAGAATTAATAAAATTTTCTGATGAAAAATATTACAACAACTATTTTATGACTTTTGGGAACCCTGAACTAGATAAGGATCATATTATGAACATGTTATAGCTTCCTAGTTTAAGTCAATGAAATGTGTGTTACTATTCAATTAAAAAAAAGCAATTGAAAATCGCAAATTCAACGTTCGATAAAAAATATCAATTGATTAATATACAAAAAAGGTAACAGAAATACAGTCACAAATTATCGACCGATAGTATTACTAAATGTAGCATATAAAATAGTAGCACAGCTGATAAACCAAAGACTAAAAAAGGAAGTAGAAAACAAGATTGGGAAATACCAGGCAGGATTCAGAGACGGAAAATCGGTCTTAGACCAGATTTCCATCCTTAAACAAAGTCATGAAAAATGCAGTAAGAAGAATATCAACATACACGCAATTTTCATAGATTTCAAATAGGCATACGACCGGATAAGGAGGCCGGAAATATATAAAGCCCTAAGAAATCTAGAAATAACAGAAGAAATAATAAACCTGATCAAAATGACATTAAACAACACATCAAACATAATTAAATTTAAACATGTACAATCTAAAAAGTTCCAAAGCAACACCGGATTTAAGCAAGGAGACCCTCTATCAACAACCATTTTCAATATTGTATTAGAAGAAATACTAAGAAAAACAAAATTATGACTAGAAAACAACATTATAACAGGTCCTTACCAAATCTTAGCCTATGCACATGACAAAAAAATTGTAAAAAACATAAAAGAACAAGCCCTGCAAATCAACGAAGAAAAAACAAAATACATGATTTTGGGAAATAAGACTCCAAGAAGAATGTCAAAACCTGACGTTTTGAGCAACTGATCCTGGGAAAAATTGTGTTTAACATAGTGAATAGTGCAGTGTATCTAGGGGCGGAATTAACAAGCAATGGTCAGCAAGAACCTGATATAAAGAAGAGATTGACAATGGGCTCAAGATGTGCAGCAGCGCTAGACGGTGTTCTGAAGGATAAAAACTTGCAAAGAAAAATGAAAATTAGTCTATACAAAACAGTGATACGCCCGGTGGTGTTGTTTGGTGCAGAAACCTCGGTGCTAACCAAAGAAAACGAAAATAAAGTAAATGCCTGGAAAAGGAAAATTTTAAGAAAAATAGCAGGAGGAATAAAAGAAAATGGTGAGTGGAGAAGAAGGACCAACGGAGAATTAGGAGATATATACAAAGAACCAACGCTAACGACAGTCATCAACAAAAACAGGCTACGTTGGCTGGGCCACATAAGAATGGAGCTGGACGACTCGGTCAGAAAAGCCACAATGATGGAAGCAGAAGGTCGGAATCTAAAGGGCAGACCTAAAAATACCTGGTGGGGAGATATCCAACAAGACATCAAAAAGTTTGGAATAGATAACTGGGAAGAGAAAGCAATGGATAGGAAAGCGTAGAAGCACACAATTGAAGTCATAGGCCTAGCTTCTGGAAACGGAACAGCTATACTCCACCACCAGTGTGAAGTTAATTATTACTCCCTCCGTTCCAAAATAAGTGTCCGATTTTAGTTCTTTTAATGGATTATTGAAATAATGAAATTAAATGTATCAGTATACACTATTCACCCAGCCACCCAGCAGGCTGTTTTTTTTTCTTAAGTTGCATTTCTTAAATATTATTTGATTGATTTGTAGCAATGTCAAAATTAAATTGCCCAGTTGCCAGCTCTAGAGTCCCCTACTTTTCTAAAATAATCTAGTAAGTTTAGAATTAATAAAACACATAATATATTTTACCTACTTAATTGTCAGAATGGTGAAAGTTATTAACAAAGTTACTAAACTGCAAATTGTGAAAGCTTTCAACCATTATAAAAGAGTTAGGCTAGACTTCACACGATTTACGATTATAAATCGATTAATTGATTGCAACGACAAATTTGGCAGTATCATCTGAAGAATGAACATTTTACTCTCGACAAACTCTCGGCTGACTCTCGCGAAAATTGGAATACAAGGGGGGCAGGACTACTTTATTCAAAATTATAAAATCAATGGGTTACAAACACAAAATGGTGAATGGACGCAAAATTTTATGTGGACAAAAACACGACGTTGCATCCAAAATCAAATGTTTGAGACAATTTCTCCAATATCAAAATTCTAGTGAAAATATGACATTCGTGTACCTCGACGAAACGTGGATCTACCAAAATGGATCCGCGAGTCTTCAATGGGTACACGAAACCGATCTTAAAAGTAACCCAGCCAAAATTAAAAGTGAGGGGAAGAGATTCACGATTTTGAAGGCGGGATGTAATTTAGGCTTTTTGGAAGGGTGCGACATGTTACTAGACTCAAACAACAACGACAGGGACTATCATAAAACTATGAATGGGGAAATTTTTTAAAATTGGTTTGTTAATCAGCTGATTCCTGGTTTGGACAAGTTGCAAGGAAAATTTGTCGTGGTTATGGGCAACGCACCGTATCATTCAGTGCAGTTTGACAAGCCGCCCACATTTTCTTGCAAAAAAGGTGTATTGCAGGAATGGTTGGTTAACCACCTCAATGTCGAAATTCAGGGCAAAATTACTAAGAAAAAAATTTGGGAGTTAATTAAACCTTTTACAGCAGACGGAAATAAAAGTAACTGACGAAATTTTGAAAAAGCGCAACTATGAGGTTCTTCGATTGCCTCGCCATACCATTGTCAATACAACCCAATTGAAATGGCGTGGGGGTTCTGTAAGACCTACTACAATAAGCACATAAATTCGCAGCCAAAATCGAAAGACAAGGTTGCAAATTTATGGCGTGAGGCTCTTTCAAAATGTACCACCGACATGTGGCAAAATTTCTGTGTGCATTGTGAAAAACTTATTTCGGAAGACTGGACAAAACATTTGGGAAATCTATCGTTTGAAAATATTTCTCCTTTCATTATTTCAATTGGGGAATCTGATTCAGAATCGGAGAGACAAACAGTCAACCACTGGACTACCATAATATCAATTTGAAACATGAGCGGCATGGACGTTAATTCTTCTTAATTTGGTGCAAGACCTAAATATAGGACAACAAAGAATGGCGTGGAATATGCTCTGTATACATACGATTTGAGTTAAGAATGCTCGTGTAAAAAAAACAGTAATATGTATTTGGAATGTGTTATGACAACATTTAAATTATTGTTATTATTTTATTTATAATGAAATCATTATTATATCTAAGTATTATAAACCAATATTGAGCAGCAATAGGCGGACGTTAAATGAACAAACAAGCTCCACTGGCAACATTGCCTGCTTTCAAAAAACACAACCTCCATCAAGAAAAACTAGCATAACCCAACTTAATTAATTGACAAATTTCAATGATACCACACATTCCCCCAGATTTCCACAGTCTGTCAAATCAATCGTGAAAAGATTATAGCAAATACTTTAATATATCAATACAGGAAACTTCGCCGAAAATCTCGTGACACTGACTGCAGCGTTCTGTGTGACTTGGTGGGCCACTAAGATTTGCATCTGGCAGCTGTCGAAAACATTTGTCGCACATTTAAAGCAAATACCATTTACTTTCTTATAGCAAAAACCTTATTTAATTAATAATATTAGATAATGATGATGTTAAGTTTATAACATTTTGTAGGGTTAGGTTTTTATTTATTAACATGAATTTAAAACAGTAATCTGTAAATTTATTATCCAGATTTACTGAAACTTGCCCACCGAACTACTTATATGACGCCACTATCAATGTCCCACATTTCTTAATGCTAAACTTATATGAGTTTCCTGTATTAATATATTAAAGTATTTGATTATAGTTATTTATTTTTTTTTTAATTTAATTTAGGTGTACCATCTACAAGGTTACATGACACCCGAATATTACAGTAAGTATTTAAACATTTAAATTAACAGTTATTTATTTAAATTAAGCATGGAAAAAGTGAATCTAGTAGCCGCCTGAAGTTTGACATTTGTCAAAATAGTTTTTGAAGTGAACAGGTAAAATTTTGTAACAATTGTTAGTTTGGTTTTTTACCCGCTGACAATTTGTAAGGTTAATTATCACGGTCGTCATGGCAAAATCTACCCAAAAAGTGAAAAAACCTAATTTGAATAGCAGCCAGCGGCAAGGAGTTCTACAATCTTTGCTCAAATCCTTCCGCAATGGTAAACTAGAATATGGTGCCATTAAGCGCATCAGTGCGGATTTTCACGTTTCCTCAAAAACCATTAATCGTATTTGGAATAGAGCAAAAACATGTTATGATTCCGGATCTTCAGTAACTAATGTGGAATCCAAGAAAAAAGGAAATTCAGGAAGAAAACATAAAAATCGGGAATTAATCTTTAATAAAGTGCGGGAAATTCCACTATCACAAAGATCAACACTTCGTCATCTGTGTGCCAAAGTTGACAAGTCGCTAGGAACTATGCATCACGTCTTCAAAGAAGATGTTGTAAAACGAGTTTCCAGTACCTTAAAACCTTTCTTGCAAGATGAGAACAGGAAGTGTAGGTTAAACTATGCTCTCAGTATGTTGTCCGACTCATCCAATGAATTTAAAGAAATGTGGGAGTGTATTTATGTGGACGAAAAATGATTTTACTTAACGAAAGTGTAAACTATCTTTTATGTTGCTCTTGACGAGGAAATATCCATCTTACAAAAGTAAAAAATGTTTGGCCAAAGTCATGTTCCTTGCCGCTATTGCACGACCGCAGTAGGATCCTCATTGAAAATCTGATTTTAATGCAAAAATTGGTATTTGGCCTTTCGTGGTGTAAGAACCAGCAAAAAGAAACTCAAAGAATTGTCAACTTGGTACTTTAGTGATGACACCCGTCGAAGTTACTCGATCAGTCTATATTCGAACAATTACAGAGAAATTAATTCCAGCGATGAAAGAAAAATGGCCTATTGGTAGTAGAACCATGCCAATCAAAATCCAGCAAGATAATGCTAAACCACATTTCAGTGTTGATGATGAGGAAGTTGTTCGCGCTGGTACTGAAAATGGGTGGAACATAAGAATGATTTGTCAACCACCAAACAGCCCCGATTTCAATGTCCTCGATTTGAGTTTCTTTAACGCCATTCAATCATTACAGGACAAAGAGTCCAGTATTGATGAACTTATTGTGGCCGTGTATAAAGCATGGGACGAAATAACCGTAGAAAAATTAGACAATGTTTTCATTACATTGCAGAAGTGTATGGAATTGACCATGCTTCATAATGGAGGCAACAATTACAAGCTTCCTCACATGAGCAAGGACAAACTGCGTTTGCAGGGAACATTGTTACGCAATGTAGTTTGTTACCACAATTCAAGTAGCACGCCAGGAACTTGACCGTTTATAGTTACTAATTTGTTAAATGTTACTCATAAGTGTTAATTTTCAAATGTTTTCCATTTTATGTTATAGTTTAGTTGTGAAAATACACGTTATATATCCCTTTGCATATTTTTTTTATGAAATTGGACACTTATTTTGGAATGGAGGCAGTATTATTAGGTGGAAAGTGAGTATTCTCTCCAATGTCTTAAATGTATATAAATCTTTAGAAAAAAACACCATGAACCAGGACAGGTTGCATGTAACAAATACAGTTAATTTTAATAAGTTTCTAAATTAACTATTACATCAATCAAAAAGAAAAATATATGGATTTAATTTATAATTGTATAATCATCAACGACTGTAGAACCCTGTTAGAATATATGTTTAAAAAGATCGATATAGAAACTAAAGGCATAAACGTGAATGGCGAAAAGTTAAGCCACCTGCGTTTTGCCGACGACATCGTACTGATCTCGGACCAATTAGACGAAGCAAACGAAATGCTTTCGAAACTGTCAGCAGCTTCTGAACAAGTCGGATTAAAAATTAACATTGCTAAAACTCAGTTTATGACAAACTTGGTCCCTAGCTGCTACCTAGCACTAGAAGGAAAAGAAATCCAACACGTGACGTCAATCAAATATCTGGGACACGAAATCCAAATTGGACGTGACAACCAGACATGTGAACTTAACAGAAGGATAGGACTAACTTGGGCTGCCTTTGGCAACTTAAAATGCATATTTAAAGCAGACATTCCGGCATGCCTCAAACGCAAAGTGTTCGACCAATGCATCCTCCCGGTATTGACATATGGCTCGGAAACATTAACACTAACACGCAAAACTGTCAACAAAATAGGGGTAACCCAACGAGCCATGGAAAGAGCTATGTTGGGAGTGACGCTGAGAGACCGAATCCCAAATGAACAAATACGTGACAGAACAAAAGTTACAGATGCCGTTGAAAGAATAACACATTTAAAATGGAATTGGGCAGGTCATATCGCAAGAATGCCAAATAATAGATGGACCAAAAGGATACTAGAATGGCGTCCTAGAGACGATGCGTTCAGAAGCAGAGGTAGGCCGCCGACACGGTGGACGGATGACGTGAAAAGGATATCTAAAAACTGGATCCAAGATGCCCAAGACCGATCAAAGTGGAACAGGTTGAGAGAGGCCTATGTTCAGCAGTGGACGAGACAGGCTGTTATATGATGATGATGATGATGTAGAATGACAGGTATTATTCACAAAGATTAAAATTCTGTCACGAGCCGAAAGCAAGTGACAGAATCATCCGAGTGAATAATAGCTATTCTACACGCGTAGGAGACTATACTTTCTCTACGACTATTTCATAGGAAGATACAATTTTTGGTCCAAATCAGTATAATAAAATTTTTGCTTTAGATGGACGTATGTCGGTTCACTAGCCACAAACATTTTACGCCGTGTACACCATTGTGTACTGTTTCTGCGATTTCTTCGGAAGTAAATTAATACACGTCGTTTTCGCGGTTTCCGTTATTTCTGGTGGCGAACACATTTCAGCGTTTTCGCTGTCTGAATTATTCATACCTAGTTCTTACTGTTTTCACGAATACGAAAATTTAAAACTGTTTTTGACAGTTACTTCAAAAACAAGTGGGAGATCCCAAGCGCTAACATGCCACGCCCACTAGCTTCCGGTTGCGCAATTTACCGTTGGATTCTGATACAGAATCCCACGACTCACTGAAATAGAGAACAGAATCCAACGGAAATGGAGAATATCTATCATTCTTCAACTAAAAAGGTATATGTAACGAATACATTATATTATAGTCGTAGAGAAAAATATTTATTAATAAGAGGTAAATTATATTCAATTAAACTTTTGTCATTCTCCCATACTACTCCACACACTAACATTTATTCAGAGAATGAGCTGCACCATGTGAAAATGAATAAAAAAAAAGTGATTTAATACATACAATTGCTAATATCGGGGATATTTCCAGACGAAATATCCCATGCCTGAATCCTGTGGTTTGGAGTTACAGTCAAAATCATATCGCCGTCATACATTTGCTCCCTCTGGGGATCATCCAGGTCCGCATCAAACGGATTGACCCCGGCATACAGGGGATGCAGAAACCTCGGCCTGAACAAACTTCCAGACGGATTAGAGCGCAAATCAGAGAGGCGATATCGATGCTGTGTAATTCTCGAATGCCACGCAGAATTTGACTCGGATATTGGGATGTCGTTGATTTGAACGGTGGGCACATTCCAAGACCGGTTCTGAGAAATGGTGGGCGCCGACTCTTCATTATTCAGCAGATTGACGTTGCTGGTTCGGTATAAGGGCTGTCTGCGGTCACTGGGCAAATTGTTGTTAAACCAATCGGGCTCATAGTCATCATTGTCGTCGCTGATGGTAACATCGTCGGTAAACGCAGAAGCCCGCGGTCCTTCTCCTAACCTAGTGTTCCGTCCAGAATTACTGCTCGTGCTAGTTGGGTTCAAATCTGCTTGTTGCGATACTGCGGTGTACCTGGACACAAGCGCATTTATAGTACGATACCACTCCCTGACGGGCATTTCAGGAGCAAACGGGTCGTTATTAGAGGGTATTTCTATGGGCGTGTATGCCATGCCACGGTTCCTGTGAATGCTGTGCAAAGTGCTGTTGATTTGGCCCAGTAATTCCCGTCTGCTGCTGTTGCCACTTGAAAAAATTGCGTTTCTTCGCATGTTGTAGGTTTGGCCGAGCGCTCGGGAGGCGTAGCGTGCCGTCAAGCGCATCAGCCGCAAACTGCGGGTCAAATTATGCGACTGGCCAAGCCGACTGTGCAACATCCTAGTGCACATGTGGTCTATTCTTGTAGATAAGCTCTCACGCTCTGGATCAAGGTTCATCCCTGTTGGCGGCGGTATAGAATCGACAATGTGCAACAACAAGATATCTGACAGTAACGATGTAAGGTCAATCACATTTCGGATTTGTGAACGCAAGCTTTGAGATATAGTGCTGCTATTTTCATCAAAAAACCTAGTCAACAGCTCTAATATAACGCTTAGGGTGTCTCTGGCATTGTATCTTGAAATTCCATCTGGAGTCACGCTGCTAATTTCAATACGGCCGTTTTGATTAAAGTTGCTGGTAGCAGTATGGCCTGAAAGCCTACTCAGTCGTAACGCACAAGCGTTCAGTCTTTCAATTATGGCGTCCTCCCTGCCATCGCTTCCAGTCAAGGTGGTGTCTCTAGGATGGAGTTCCGCAGGCCACCCTATGAGCCTTATATGTTCTGTGAGCAGCTGCTCCAATCGCCGCGTCATCGCCAGTAAAGAGTCGCTATTAACGTGCGATACTGCGGCATAAATTCTGCTACTCTCAGAGTACCTGCTAGCAAGGTCGCCGGGCACTCTGATGGGAGTTGGACGGACGGAAAATGTCCTAAAATATACTCTGCGCCTTGTCAATCTGTCCCTAGCAGTGTAACGGCGGGGTATGAAGTTCACCACGGAGAACCTTCTGTTTTGTCGCTGTATGTGCAGCAGACGTGAAGGCGGAAATGACTTTCTTGCGGTAACTCTTGATCTGGGCGGGGTTTGGGAGTTGTTGCTCGGTGACAAAGCACTGGCACTAGAGGACGAGGTAGTTGACGATTCTGTAACAGAAACATAAGAGTTTTGTATTAAAATACAGTAAAGTTAGGACTGTACCACAACAACTTGCAACAAACTAAATTAAAGGTCCTTCCAGCATGCCCAGAAGATTAAAGCTAACGTTTTTCTATTATACCAAATCCATATACATACACTGCGGCTGGAAAATTTCCTCTCCCTACTAACTTTTCAACAACTTGATATTTCTTCACAACATTTTGCGTGCTTTAATGGGAGGCTAAATACTACTTTTGAGTACATATTTAAATTTTATTTTTAAATAGCAATGGGGATCGAGTGACACCGGATTTGAAAGCTATTTTAATTCTGCGTCTGATCCTTGAGTTTCATAAAAAAATATTGATTCTGAAAAAATGACAGATAATTGAAAATAACAAGTTTATGGAAAAAAGAAGGCACCCGGAAAATTATTCGATTTGAGGTCCGGATATGTTGTCGGCCTCGTCGAGGACAACAACTTTTCCTTATGGCACTTTCCCGTAGCTCGTACCGTTCGGCCGCCAGGGGCGTCTAAAGTCGGATCACGAATCGACGTCCAGCACGTGTCCACGTCATCGCAGCGGGTCGGTCGCGAGTTCAATCTATTCGCAGAAGTACGGGGCATCGACGGTTGGTTTTAATATCCCCGAAGAGAGCGCGTGAGACGCCGTGTAACGATTTCCGCGCCTAATTGAAGACAACCCTTACTACATATTTAGTTGTTCGTATATTGTAGGAATTTATTACATTTCGAAGTTTACACTTCCGTCAAATGGCGCAGAACATATTGGAGTTCCAAAAGTTGGGGGGGAAAGAAAATTTTAACGACGGTTTTCGTAAATAGAACACTTTAGTATTGGCGTTCTTGCCGGATGTATAGTGAACTAATTCTTGGTAAATCGTTTATCGATTTGGAAATCATTTTCCGATTTGGGGTTCACTACACAGGAGTTCGTTTCCTATGGTTGAGGAAAAGCAGAATACTCCAGGAATTCAATTTCCAATTTAGAATTTATCCCGGCCAAGAAGACTTTTTTTTGTTGTGGTATGCCAGTTCCCATCAACTGGCGAGTTATTTATTGACAGAAAAATTTTGTCCTGCCTTAATTTCCTGAACATTAATTCTAATATCCGCTGAATTAATTTAGGCAAGTTCGCGAGGCTGGAAATCCCGTAATTAAGGTTCGACACAGTGGAAAAATTCTACGTTCCGCAAGTTGGTCCGATTGATATGTGAGTTACCTTGGGAAGGGTTTTCCAAAACCGAGCAGACGCGCTTGGGGCCATTGATAAGGAGCCTGGAACACGGTCGCATTGATATCTATTTTAAAAAGGAAGTGCATTTAAAATTGTTTACACTTTAAATTTTATCACCTTGCCTTTGTATTTACAATTTCATTACTTTCGGTTAAGAGTTAATTAGTCAATTGGTATTGTGTCACTGAATTGTACTTTTGGGGTCTAATTGAGGAGATATTTAGATATTAAGTACAATTGTAGTATTATATTTATTGGGGAAACAATTGTACGTACACCATATATAGGGTGCTCCGATAGTTGGGATTGTATTGCGTTTTCAAGGTTTATACCGCATGAAATTTTTCATTCCTAGGTCGCTTTATGTTTACGCATTATTCACATCCGCGGAGGCCTCCTACGACGATTAGTGCGCTGAAAATTAAAAATTATCTGTTCTGGTGAGCGCAATCATTTTCCTGAAATTGTTTGAGTTTCGCCCAATTAAATTCTTTTATTTTGGTAACGGGAACGTAAAGTTGGGACTTCTGTGTACAATTTTGTACCGAAGAATTGTAATTGTGGGGTTGCTTTATATTATGAATTAATGAGGTTTTGGTTGCAACTTGTCTTTTTTTTTTACGTCGAAATATCGGGAGCTAAGTCTACCTAAGGACAGATAGGGGACATAAAGATAGGTGATTATCTATCTTGGGGTCCGACTTCCCATTTTTCACCTCGGACGATGTTAGTAAATTATAAGTTGGTGGCGCCTATAAATTAATTGTTTGGAAGCTACCCCTTCTTCGATTGGGTTTCCGGGATGCTAACGTCTGTCAAACATTATTAATTTCCTACCTAAGCAGAGGCGTAGTCGCGAGGTTGATTTTGACCTCAACCAATATTAGCTTAAAGATAAAAAGAGGTTAATAGCATGAAAGCCTAAGCAGAGGCGTAGTCGCGAGGTTGATTTTGACCTCAACCAATATTAGCTTAAAGATAAAAAGAGGTTAATAGCATGAAAGCTGGCTAAGTTTTAATGCCGATTTTTACGATTTTTTTTGACCTAACAGGCCGCCACTAAATTCTAAGTAACCAAATATCTTTTGTCTTAAGTGTAAATCATCATATCAACTTGAATTTTTACTTTGGGTGCGTTTTAGCTGTAGAAAATAAAATATATTGACTTCTTAAAAGAAACTGGAAAAGTATAATGTTACTACATCATTTAAAAATTTTTTTAACTTTCACTCATTGTCAGATTAAGAATTCGAAGATTTCCCAAAACAATTCACATTACAGAAGCCCAACTCTATCACTATTACATTTACAGGGATTTTATTAACATACACAACCATACAGGTTTTTTTTAATAGCTGTTCTTAGAAATAATTAACACAAATAATTTCACCTATTAAAATGACGCTACAAACTATTATTTTTTTACATTACGTAAAAAAAATAAAAGCCTTAAATATAATCTCATACAGCTAGATCATTGAGGAGCTTGTAGTGATTTTGTTAATGTACCACGACCACAATTTATTATTACTTAACAAGAAAATATTTAAATTACCTCCAACTCCAAAGGCGGTAGAATTACTTTGCTCAATGTTCAAACGGCTTTGGTTGTTGTCGTCTTCAACAGGGGAATCACACGGGCTAGAATCGCTGATTCTTGTGCCCGCCATCATTTGCCTCACACTGGACACCCCAGTACTGCGATTGTCACTGCCGCTGAGATTGCTCAAATGTCTGCGAATCTCGCCAAACATTTGCCGAATCATCTGCAGCTGTGCTACTTCTAGCATAGCTCGATCTATCCGCTCAATGCTTTCCACTTGCCTCCGCAACAGACGGGCTTGCCGTTGTATGTGAGAGATAGTGAGATGTAAAGACGCCATAAGCGGTGTTAGGTTGTCTGAGGAAGGAGGTAGCGTTCTCGGACTTTCTGGGTTTCTTGGATATGTGTGGTCTGAGGCAATGGCACTGCGGTTGCTGTCCAATTCTTCGTGCTGATTGGCACCACTGAATGACTCCAACAACTCCGCCCTGGTGTTACTACTGTAAACGTCATTTGTGTCATAATCTTTTATATGCTTTCCAAATGGAACATACTGGCTTTAAATTTTATTTAAAAGTTAATTTTATGAAACCCCAAAACTCACAGGTGTGTGTGTGTGTGTAAGATAAATTTTGAGTGCAGCAAATAATTAACTATCGCAAAAGTTGTATTACTATTCTTCCAATTTCAACTAAAACAGCAGCAGTAATGGTAGTTAAATATAATGGGTGTCAAGCACATAATTTTAAGGGATGAATCTCAGAACAAAATGCAGTTTCAAACAACTTTTGATTTAGGTCTGTAGTGTTTTCACAAATTAATGTTAAAGTTGTTGTAGCAATATTGTTCAAATGCTTGATTTTCATTTTCTCAAGTACGGTTTTTTTGGAATCTAGATTGTTTAATAACAATTATTGCATTTTTAAACTATCTTCAGTGACTGTTTAATGTAACTATTCTTTGTTTTTGGTAGGAATCTCAGTGACTGCTAGTTTATAATATTTTCTTATTAAACTAATAAAGCCTGGTTAATAGGTTGTGGAAATAAAAAAATGGATTACCAGCAATTTAAAATTTTGCTGCAACAGTAATTTATGAACAGTAAAACGAAACCAAAAACCAACCGACTTTCTAACTTTTTGCATCTACATTCACCCCTTGAAATTATGTGATCAACTTTCCTAACATTCAGTTTAATACAAAATATACTGTCAATTCCCTAATCTTCACGCAAAATGTATTAGACAAAATAACCAAGAATCCTAAAAAACACCCAAAAATATTCAATAATCCTGAAACAAATACCCAACAATCCTGAAAAATACCCATGAAAAATCAGGACAATAATCCCACAAAATATCCAACATTCTTGAAACAAATACCCCGCTATTCTAAAAATATCCATAAAAAATCAAGATAACAATCCCGAAAAATACCCAATAATCCTGAAACAAATACCCAACGATCCTAAAAAATACCCTTGAAAAATCAAGATAATAATCCCGAAAAACACCCAATATTCCTGAAACAAATACCCAACGATCCTAAAAAATACACAACAATCCTAAAAATAATCATAAAAAATCCTGATAATAATCCCAAAAAATACCCAATATTCCTGAAACAAATACCCAACAATCATAAAAAATACCCTTGAAAAATCAAGATAATAATCCCGAAAAATGCCCAATATTCCTGAAGCAAATACCCAACCATCCTAAAAAATACACAACAATCCTAAAAATACTCATAAAAAAACCTGATAATAATCCCGAAAAATGCCCAATATTCCTGAAACAAATACCCAACAATCCTATAAAATACACAACAATCCTAAAAATACTCATAAAAAATCCTGATAATAATCCCGAAAAATGCCCAATATTCCTGAAACAAATACCTAAAAATCCTAAAAAATACACAACGATCCTAAAAATACTCATAAAAAATCCTGATAATAATCCCGAAAAATGCCCAATATTCCTGAAACAAATACCTAAAAATCCTAAAAAATACACAACGATCCTAAAAATACTCATAAAAAATCCTGATAATAATCCCGAAAAATACCCAATATTCCTGAAACAAATACCCAACAATCCTAAAAAATACACAACGATCCTAAAAATACTCGTATAAAAAATCCTGATAATAATCTCGAAAAATACGCAATATTTCTGAAACACATACCCAATAATCGTAAAAAATACACATAAAAATTCGTATATTCCCGAAAAATGACAACAATTAAAAAAAAAATACCCATAAGTAATCCTGATAATACTTCCCAAAATCACCCAATTTTCTTGAAACTAATACGCTACAATTCAAAAACGCATATCCAATAATCCTTAGAAAATATTTTAAAATCCTTAAAAAGTACCCAATAATCGTGCATTTGTCAAGATTTCTAGGTATTTGCCAGATCTGTTCATGATAGTTGGGTATTTTTCTGAATTATTTTCATGTTTTGGGCGTTTCTCAGGATTTTTGGGTATTTGTTTCAGTATTTTTGGATAATTTTTATGTTTTGGACAGTTTTTGCGGCTTTTGGGGTATGTTTAAAAATCACTGGATATTTCTGTGGTTTTTGGGTATTTTTGTGGGTTTGTTTCGAGATATAAGGTATTTTTTCGTGTTTTCAGCAATTTTTTTAGGCTTCTTCCGGTAATTTTTATTTTTGTTTTTTTCTAATGTCTGGCATTTTTTTGGGTTTGTTTCAGGATTTTGGGTATTTTTTTAATTTTTTAGGTGTTTTTATGAATTTGTTTCCAGATTTTGGCTATTTTTTTGTAAGTTTTTGAAAATTTTTCGGAATTATGGTCATTTTTGACTGTTTACCGAAATTGTTTAGGTTTTTTTTTGGTAATTCTAGTTACTTTGATTTATCATTCTTTATGTATGAAATTGTGAGCCCTTTAAGATAATGTTCAAATAAAAATATATAGAGTGCGAATTAATTAAACGCAATTTAAAAATTATCATGTTTGATCTTACGTATTTCTTTCTGAAGTGCTGCTCTGACTCTGATCTCGAACATAAAAATTAGGATCGTTGAACAGAAATCGGGGATGATCAGCCTCCAAGCTTCTTGGCGAAGGCAATTGCAGAGCAGGTGACGTTCTCACTGTAACTCTCCTAGCCTCATTTTGTTCAGCATTAGGCGGCAACATGTCCATAGTGTGACGTAAATTCCGCAAAATTGAATCAGACTGATGCATGATGCTCTCCAGTCGTTCTGAGAAGCTGCTAAGCATATCTGAAGTCTCCCCAGGTCGATTGCTAGCCCTTATATTCCGCACATTATTTAAGCTAGACTCGAGATCTTGCACAATGTTTGAGTACATATTACCGATTCCAATATTCTCTGGGTTTATCGAGGGAAATTCTGGTGGAGGATCAAACGGATGGAACTCATTCAAAGCGGAGGGTTGTTCAGTCAAATCTTCCTCGGAGTTGACCCGTTCCGAATAGTTTATCACCTCATCAGGAACTAAATTATGCGAGTATATGTTACTGCCTCTAGTGATGGAGTCTAATGTGTTTCTAGTGGTGCTAGGCAATGGTACGTAGCTGTTAGACCGTCTAGACCGAATTTGCGGCGCCACCCGTGTCGGAAGGAAAGCCGAAAGGACGTGTGAAAAAAAGCGGCGACGGGGCCCACTGGATGGGGTATACACTGTGGAGTTTGTGGTGCGGGTATCGGTGTTCATCAGAGTCCTAGCGCAGGGTTGATTCACATGAATTTCCGTCGTTCTAGCACACCCGTTTGAAGACTGGGAGTCACTACTAGTCGATGGCAACACGTTTATATGAGATTCTGTCATGACACTTCTAGTTCTTGGAGCGGTTACAGTTTCCGTTTTGGGTTTTGGGTTTTTGGGGAGATTTCCCACCATCAGTCTTGTGTTGTCGCTTGTATCAGCAGCTTCCAAATTTCGTTCTGTTTGTGTTTCAATATTTCCACCACACCTATCACAAATACTATCGGCATTTGATCTTGGAAGTGTACTACCATTATTTGCCACTAAATCTGTTAAAGAAACTAATTTCTCTAGGGAAGTCCTCACTGTCTGACACATAGGACCCCTTCTGCTACAAACGTTTTCCCGTCGAAATCCTGTATTGGTGCTATTGAAGGAAGTTATGTTAGGCTCATTAGTCCAAGGTACATCCGAATCGTTACGGGTAAAAGACGAATTTTGAACACCATTATCAGATGTTCCACTAATAGATGAAGACTGTGGAATTGGACAATATAACCTTCTTTTAGCCACATCCTCCTCTTCTGAACTGCTATTATCGGATGAAGTATCAAGAATTGGCTTCCGGTTATGCTTGGCAGTTTTTTTAATAAAACCTGGATATAATCTCTTCAAAGGTACACGCCAAGGGTCTCTATTATTGTCACTTTGTCGTTCTGTTGCTGTACTGGTTGCCTGACTCGATGAAGCAATGGGTTCGGGCTGTATCGGCAAATCAACAACCTCATTTGTTTCAGTGCTGGTCCCCCCTTGCTTGTTCCTAAATTCGGCAATCTTTGGGGCCATATCATTAATTTGGTTGCTACAGCTTTGAGTAAGGTTTTTCTGCATCTGAGACAACTTCTCTTTTAAGCTTCTTAAATTGCTGTCGTTAAAAGTCTCTGGGGTGTTCGAGTTTGTTGATCTTCGTCTTGGTAAACACTTGATGCGCATCTTGAAGTTGCTTTTTTCTGAAGATTTTGATGAGCTAGTCGATGGTTCGGAGGGAGAATCAGTGCTAGTTTGAACTCCCAAAGTTGAACGCATGACTAGCCTGCGCCTCGGCGAGGTTTCTGAGGAAATTTGATCCAGCTGAGGTCTGTCAGGGATTGCTGTTGAAGTGGAGGGGCCTTCACCCGTAAGCAAGCGTTGAAAGGACATCTTGCTAAGCTGTAAAATCATTAATTCTATTAGTAGAGAAATTAAAAACCAATACCCAAAATCCTCAAAATCTTAAAACATACAAATGAAAAATCCTGATAATACATAATCCCAAAAAAA
This sequence comes from Limonius californicus, assembly GCA_014611495.1. Classification (NCBI taxonomy): domain Eukaryota; kingdom Metazoa; phylum Arthropoda; class Insecta; order Coleoptera; family Elateridae; genus Limonius; species Limonius californicus. The sequence continues at coordinate 350 of JABXWE010024644.1, read as the reverse complement.
TACCCAACAATCCTAAAAACAAATACCCAAAAATCCTAAAAATAGCAAATGTTGAAAGGACATTTTGCTAAGCTGTAAAATCATTAATTCTACTAGTAGAGAAATTAAAAACCAATACCCAAAAATCTTCAAAATCTTAAAACATACAATTAAAAAATCCTGATAATACAAAATCCTAAAAAATACCCAAAAATCCTTTAAAACCCAACAATCCTAAATAAATAACAGGAATACTAAAAATACCTAACAATCCTAAAACAAATCCGCAAAAATCCTACAAATAGCAAATGTTGAAAGGACATTTTGCTAAGCTGTAAAATCATTAATTTTATTAGCAGAGAAATTAAAAA